>BJCM01062718.1:0-15064 GCA_018326385.1 Flaveria bidentis | reverse complement strand
TTCCCGCAAATGAACCCAACCCGGTTTGAACCCGGTTTCGGGTCCGGCCCAAAACCCGATTGTGCATCTCTAGACACATGTATGATTTAAGAGGGTGTTTGGGTTCAGAAGCTATAAGTGGGCCGGCCCATGTTTAGCTTACAACGGATGAACTTTAACCGCAACATGTAACAAAACTTAAACCCTAGGTTTTCATCTTCTTCATCATCTGAATCACACACAGTGATTGTTCGAGTGATCACCATCATCATTATCATTACTCACATTCTGAAAATGAGTTATAAGGTTAATGTCCTTCATGCACACTTTTCAAATCAACATCTCAATTCTACCCTAAATCTTCATTTTCATATTCACCGATCCTCAATTGGGCAAATCACGAGGTTTTTTCAATTTCGTAATTGATTGATTGTTTTGCTGTTTGCAGTTTCATCAGTTTCAGGTTGTCGGAAGAGGCCTCCCGACGGAGACCGATGAGCACCCGAAGATCTACCGAATGAAGCTTTGGGCAACCAATGAAGTCCGTGCTAAGAGCAAGTTTTGGTATGATTTGATAATGAATCGATAATGTTGATTGATGTTTTTATTTGTGATCGAGTGAATTGATTGTTGTAGTGGTGAATGTGCATTTGATTATTATCATGGTATGTGTTGTTTGTTTATTTCTTAGGTATTTCTTGAGGAAGCTTAAGAAGGTGAAGAAAAGCAATGGCCAGATGCTTGCCATTAATGAGGTCACGTCTTTAAATTCATCTTATTTGTGTTATCTGTGGTGTGAATGTAATCTTTTGTATTGTTTGCTTTTTTGCTTTAGAATTTATACACAAATTTCTGCTTTCTACTTTGTTGTTTGCTCATTTGTGTATCATTTCTCATTTGACAAATTTCGTAACTTTCTACTGAATTATATGCTCAATGCAACAAAATTTTAGTTTTTTTTGCTTATAGGCTAACATTTACACTATACAGTCTCATACTAGAACCTGCGACATTTAGGTTTTTGGGAATGAGTTGTACCCTTGAATATTATTTGATTTGTAGGTTGTTCAGAACTTCAAATCATGAAATAATAGGTTGAACTGTGATTCTAGTTTTCAAGCTAAGATCTGTGTTCTGAACTTCCTACGAAATTCTTTGTATACTTGAATCTGTAAATTCGATCTGTAGGTTGTTAAAATAATTTGAGTTCTTTTTGCTTACAGGGTAACATGTACGTCTCATACAAAAATTTTATTAAGTGGTCAATTGGAATTTTATATATTTAATACAAAGGTTCTAAATTTAAAGACAAAATCTATTACTTGTATACAGTAAAAGATTTGATAATGTATTAAGATGTGTGGGAAATTGTCTTCTTGTGTGGGTTATCTTTTTTGTATCATCCTATTATTCTTTCTTTTTGTTGCATTCATTGTGCAACTAGTGTGATTTGTTTTGGACGTTTATGTAATCATACATACTGGAACCTTGAATACTATTCGACTTGTATGTTGTTAAATTTTGTCAATGGATCCGATGAACTGTTATAATTACTTTATTATAAAGATGCCAACTTTTAAGTTAAAATCTGTACTTACTAGTTACACACAATAAAAAATTTGACAATGTTTCTTTAATTGTTAAAAAGTTGTCTTCTTGTCAGGGTAATCCTTCTTGTGTCATTCTATGATCCCTCTCTCTGTTTTGTTCACAGTGCAACTAGTTTGTTTTGTTTCGGATGTTTACGTAATCATATATATCTGCTTGTACAGATTTTTGAGAAAAACCCAACAACAATTAAGAACTACGGTATCTGGCTAAGGTACCAATCAAGAACCGGATATCATAACATGTACAAGGAGTACAGGGACACAACCTTAAACGGTGCAATTGATCAGATGTACACTGAGATGGCATCTCGCCACAGGGTTCGCCACCACTGCATCCAGGTGATCAAAACCGCCATGATTCCAGCTAAGCTTTGCAAGAGAGAGTCTACAAAGCAATTCCACAACTCGAAGATCAAGTTCCCATTGGTGTTCAAGAAGGTTAGACCACCAACTAGAAAGCTCAAGACCACATATAAAGCTTCAAGGCCCAATTTGTTTGTGTGAGTGAGTGATTGACCCTTGTCTTCTGTTTTGATCTTTAAGTTTAAAGTTACATGTTAATTACTGATTTTGAATATTTAATTGTTTTACATGGAGATTGGTTTTATTACTGGATGCAAGAACAGATCATATCAAGGTTTGAATACACAGAACCAACTATCAAACCATATCTTTAAAACACATTAATAACGAAAAGTACAAACAAACCGAATTGTCTTCTAGAAGTAAGTTAAGGTTTCTGTATAACGATAGCCTCTCATGGATCCTCCATACATTTCGCTGGTAAAATTGAATATATGCTTAAAACACTTGTCATGAACGTTGTACTTTATAATCTTCCCCGCCCTGGGAAGTGTCATCACCATGAACGTATCTTCTTCTTTTTCACCTCTAACCACATCAAGGACACTGAAATTATAACCCGTGGGATAGATCCCTTCCGGGAGTGCGACCCTAAGTTCTTCAAGTTGTACTTGATGTTTGACGAACCACCCAGAATGATCGCTCAACATCTCATACACATTGATGTGTGAATCCATACCTTTGTGATAAGTCGCTAAATGCAAACGCCCTCTAGATTCCCCAAAGTATAATGGTAATGCGTTTTCGTAGTATGATTGGGTAGATGCCACTTGCACTGGCAAGGGCACCGTTTGCAACTGTTCAACCTCGAGTTTAAAGAACAAGTGGTTGCGAAGAGAAGGATGCCAGTGAATAGTTCCATTACAGTAAACTCAATAGTAGCGAAAAGGGCAATCCGTAGAGAAAGATTCAATTGAAATCCTCCATTTTCCTGTATCAGATGAGTATATTTGAATCTGATACGTGTCATGAGTCTCTAAACGACGTAAACAAACAACTTTGTAGTGAACACAATTTGTCTAATGAAGTGCTAGACTCAGACTAAAGATAGATTCACTAACATCTTGACCTCCAGGGACCGATGGGATGATTGCAAATTGCTTAGTCGTGGGATTAAACACGTAATACGTACGATCATGTTCAGTTACTCGATTGCTACAACAAAGTAGTAATCCATTACAAGATTGTTCGATTATGATACCATAAGGATCAGGGTAGAAATCGAGACTACGAAAAGGAGGAGTGCTTTGGTTTTCAACATCAAATGGGACATAGATATTGCGAGTAAAAAGACCAGGAGATTTTGAAAGGCTATTATCAAACCGGAGGGTGAAACTCCGGTGACTCAAAAGCCATCGCCAGTGTTTAGACACAGATTTAAACCGAAGGATGGAGGTAAGAGGGACCCGGAGAAGGATTTCGGTTAAAAGGTCATCGTTGGAACCGATCAAATCGCCCTAGTGAGGGGATTGCTGATCGGAATCCTCCATGAGATGATGTTAAAAATGTTGAAGAAGATTTGTTATTTTATAGAGGAAAGATTTGTTTTGGGCTAACACGTTATTGGTGTAATTTGAATTAGTCAACAATTTTAATGTATAAACAAATTGAGCAAAAAGGTTTGAATAAGTTTTGATAATGACCATAGCAAGGCTGTATTTTTTAATTAGTGCAAGAATAAACAATTTGTTTTACTATCAAACTCAAGCTTCTTTTATGAATTTAGTTTTCATTGTTGGTCAAAAAGAAAAAAAAACAAGTGGTAGATTTAATTTTCATTTAATCATACTGTATTTTTCTACGTTTTTTTTATACTTAAACACGTTAATGAGAGTGTCAACACAAGTAACAGACACAAATATGCTCCTAACCACGTAAATGTTATAGTACAGTCTCCTATAAAGCGCAGTCAAAGTTTTTACTTTTGAACGTAAAGAAAATACTTCTATAAAAAGACCGATCCAACAAGGCATTAATAATAATTGTTTGTTTCAGGTATAATAAGAAGTTCAAACTAGGATGATAAAATAAAAAACAACAATTCTATCTTACTTTCAATGAGGTCGAGCTCAAACTAATTTAAGATACAATAAAGAAATTCAAATTAATCCTTTAAATATCATCATTTTATTACATAAACTTATCTTATTTCAATTATCCAATATCAAACTAATATCAACAAAACACAAGTTCAAGCACCTTAATATTAGAAAGAAGTTAATGTTTCAATATAACGGTGAACATTTGTGTGTGCTTCATAGAAGTATGTAATAAGATTAGCTATCTCCTTAAAACTATTGTCATGAACATTATACCTTATAATCATTTCAGGAATTCTCACCACAATGAATGTATCCTCTTCATTTTCACCTCTAACGACATCAAACACGTCGAACTTATAATAAAAACGACTCGACGGATGTTGGTAGCTTTGGATCATATTAGGGAAAGCACCCGAACGGTCATCAAGCTCTACTTGGTACTTGACAAACCACCCCGAGTGATCCATCAACATCTCGTACACGTTCAGGTGTAAATAGTTTTCAGGACGAGCGGTCTCTACTAAATGCAGATGACCTCTAGATTCTCCAAAGTACCGCGGCAATGCTCCGTTGTGATACCCCCCAGAAGACGCCACATTCATTGGCAAGGGCAACGTTCGCAACTGTTCATCCTCGAGGTTGAAGTACAAGGGGTTGTGACATGATGGAGCCCAGTGAATGGCTCCGTTCCAATAAACACCATACGTGAAGATGGTGTAATAGTTTGCAGTGAAAGATTCACTGCAAACCTTCCATTTTCCGGTGGAAGATGAGTATATTTGAATTTGAAACTCGTCCGCATTAGGCTTTGTGTTGCGAATACAAACAACTTTGTATTGAACACAGTCTGTTTGATGAACGCTAGACCCATAAACCGGATAGTTCTACGAACATTCTGACCTCCGGGGACGGATGGGATGAGTGCAAATTGCTTAGTGGTGGGATTGAACACGTAATATTTAAGCGCACGTTGGTTTCCTCGGTCACTACAGCAAAGCAGTAATCCGTTACAAGATTGCTCGATTTTGATCCCACA
The DNA here is from genome assembly GCA_018326385.1 of Flaveria bidentis. NCBI lineage: Eukaryota > Viridiplantae > Streptophyta > Magnoliopsida > Asterales > Asteraceae > Flaveria > Flaveria bidentis. The sequence goes on along the minus strand of BJCM01062718.1, from coordinate 10,034 downwards.
AGGATCAAAGTAGAAGTCGAGAGTACGAAAAGGCGTGCTTGGATTTTCAACATCAAACGGGATATACTTATTTTGTACAAAAAGACCAGGAGATTTGAAAAGATTGTCATGTCGAATGGTGAAATGTCTGTGAGTCAAAAGCCATTGCCAGTGTTTAGATACGGGTTTGAACCGAAGGATGGAGGTAACAGGGAGCCGTAGAAGGATTTCGGATAAAAGCTCATCCTCATAACCAATCAAAGCTCCAGACTGAGTGGATTGATGATCGGAATCCTCTATGGAAGCCTGTGCGAAGCACGTTTTAAGGGTGATTTCTATTTTTCTTATTTTGCCTCTGGTGTTCACCATTTTGTTTTGTGATTTTGTGAGTGTTGAAGAAAATGTGTATTTAAGGAGTGTTTTCATAGTTGGAAGATTGCTATGGAAGATGATGAAACAAGAGTACCATGGAAGCTTTTGGCCAACACTTTCTTTCTGTTGACTTGAATTAGTCAACATTTCTTATATAAAAGGGTTAACCAAAGAATTTGACTAGATTTTGATAAGAATTAGTCAACATAAACTATTATTGTATGCCATTAATCTAATTAACTAGAGTCAAGAATAGTTTACAATATGTCTAATGCATCATATAGGTTGCCTGCTTGCGAAAAACAAGCTACAAATGTTCAAATAACCTGTGGCTTGAATCTCACTCGAAAGAAATTTAAAAAATTCAGCCCTTTTGTTTTCAAAACATATGTTTATGTCCGTCTATTTCATTGTGCGGGTTTGTGTATTATCAGTAGATCCAAATGCTTCTGTTGCTGCCATAGAAATTGCAGCTTCAATGGCTAATACTTAACATTCTTGCAAAATTCAAGAACAAAAAGGAGATGGCGCAAGGGTAAGTGTTTGAGCCTCTGTTCAAATCTAACTTCTGCTAGTTTCCTGTAAATTTAGAAATACAATGTTCAAGTAACTTACAACTTCCCTTTTTCATTGTTCCTTTTGGAAATAGGGTGTTCGGTCAGCGATTAACAAGCTGAATGATGTGATTGCGATGATCAGGGAAGTTAGAAGCATTGCTGCCTCACTAGTAAAACAGAAGTTTGAGACTGCAGACAGTTGTTTAGATTGGTTTGTAATACATAGTATCTGTTGTTTGACTTTTGACCTTCAAGAGTCAAACATGTATGAGAACCATGAAGCCTTTCAGTTTCTGGCCCATACATGCAAGATGAACTCTAGAACAAAAAGGCAGACAATATGCTTACTAAAATTATATTATCTGTTTAATTTTTTATAGAAACAGCTTTAAACAAGTCATTCAAACTAGTAAATAATCAAATAACAATTTAGATAAAAAAAATGAAACAAATTTATTAAAAACAAAAGTGCATACAGTTGCAGAATAATCATAATTAGATAGTCGGTTTTTCCCACTAAGCTACTTTCGTCTTAGGGATTGTATGCATTTCTTGTTCTTTACCTTCAACTACTAATGATGTTATGATATCCTTTTCTAGTAAGTTTATTGTATATTTTTATCTGCTATATTTTCAAAAAAGGAAGTTTTTTTCCCTGAGCGTAGGGTCTCTATGAGAGCAGCCTCGGTAAGGTTTGCCCTCACCTCATCTCCTTAGTTAGACCCTACTATGTGAGTGAGATTTTACTGTGTGTGTTTTTTTACGACTTCCTAACCCCAGAACATGCACGCGCGCACACAAACTAAAAAGGTGCCACATACGCAATCCAGTTAAGCCAAGATATAAACTGATGACATGTATATGATTTTACCTAACCTGATCTTGGTCAGTTCACATTCCTTATCCAACATATTCATCTGTTATGTTCTGAATAAAGCAAGCAAATTCACAATTCAATGCAGCAAAAGAACAAAGATCTGTAATAGGCCGTCCAGTGAATCTGAATGAAAGTACGAAACAAGTTACAAGTGAGACGCTTCGATACATACTCATAATCTAAGGGCGCGCTCGGATGTGTGTCTTTAAACGGGTTGTAATACAGAATAATTAAAACCAACCAAGTGAACATGATGAAGGTAGTAGTGTTTGAATGTACTTCCCTCTTTGAAGTACAAAACAACTACCCTATTTTCGCAATCGAATAACTAAAAATCAAAGAATATGATAAGTAATTTTATTAAGGTAAAAATAATTAATATTACTTTCCGTCTTATTCTGTTGTAGCGGGTATGAACAGAAACAAAAACAACTTCAAGTCACGATAATAAGATAGTCACTTTCATATCATGCATCCAAACGCCCATGAAAACCAAAACAAAAACGACAGTAGTGATAAACATGTTACTGTAAAGTTGCTAACCAGATAAACTTCTAAGCACAAGGGCAAAGCCTCCTTGTATGTTGATGGGACCCATCACACGAAAGCATCGACGGTCTTCGCGTATATAAACATGCACCCGGGTTTAAACTTCTAGGTGCATCCTCAACCACCTCAGCAGGTTGGTCAGCACCAATGCTCGCAAGACACGATCCTCTACATTTCATATACTTTTGCATAATTCCACATTCATTAATAAATGACAATTTACTTGCAACACACGACTGCCCAACGGACTTACAAACAGAATCACATGATTCCCCTTGTTTACCAACCATAACATTAATACCAATCAACCGAACTTCTATTTGTGTATCACTAATTCCAACTGAATTGTTGGATGGCGTCGCAAAACAATGATGAAACTCACTCAAATAAGCATTTTCATGAACTACACTCTCAGAATTATGCCGACATCTTCCAGCACAGTAATCAAATAAACTTGAATAAGTCCCAGAAGTCACCGGTTTAGCTATTTTCACTTTTAAAGCTTGATCTACATGTGTTCTTTCGGGATTTAAGCAGCAAGAAACACAATATTCATAGGAATTGCAGCATTGTGAAACAAGATTGCAGCCCTGACAACTGTATTGATCTCTTTTCACACGGCAACAATGTGATTTAGGATCTAGTGATAAGGCGTCACATACGTAACCAGTATGATCACTTATTAAATATCTTCCTTGAACAGTTGTTCGGCAGATTTGCGTTTCTCTAAAACTGGTATCCTTCCTAATGGCAAACGTTGTTGATGTCAACATTAAGATCAACACCAATTCTAACTTGAAATCCATGTATTAATCAAACTCAGATCCTTATCCCACCACTTATGATGTTAAAATCTACAGCTCCAATCGATCATTTCAACCCTATCCATCTAGAACACAAACCATTTTCACACAACGTCCGGCTGAAACTGTGACAAAATTAAATAACAACAATTAAGCAGAATCACAAGGTAATATAATTGTTAATTTTAGAAAGGAAATCATTATGAGTATCATCTTAAGTTGCATATCACATACTATAGATGATAGTTTCCTTTTGAACATCAAAACCATATATAAGCTACTCAACATATGTTATAAAGTTAATTATCATGATCAATTAGCCTAGAATTCATGTCGATATTCATTTGATCGAAAGTTAAAGACTCCTTGGTACGACTCATAAATTCAACAGAAATTTGTGAACAAAATTGGTACACATCAATCACAATTCACAAAAAGATCATAACTTATAACGAAACCTAATCAACAAACCGATCTTCGAGTGCTTCAAACTAATCTAGAACACTATGAACCGTAATGAAGTAGCAGAATTCAGAACAATATCATAACTCTGAGTCGAAATCGTTGAAACAGTGAAAGAACTATCTTAATTGGAGTTGAAATCGATCCATTGGTTGCTCAAATCACGATAACATAAGCTGAAAATGAAACTATACAGAGGAAAGGGGGGATTACCTTGGATTCAAGAACCCTAATTTCTTTGCGTTTGTATGTTTTGATTGATCTTGAGAATGTAGGGGTGAACAGATCTTGATCAAGAACAATTACACTGGATTCAATATGCGAAAGCAAGATTGGGGATTTCAAATTTCGATCATCGATTTGGGATCAATAAGGGGATTAAAATGTTGTAGTAATTATCAAAACTCAGCAAAACAATTTTTTAATATAAGTTTCTAATGGTAACTCATTATTGTTTAACAGAACTACGAAAATAATTACTTCTATCTTTTTCCTAATCGAAGTATTTTTTTAGGGCAATGCATTCAAAAAACTAGCAACAAGTTAGCAAGAAACGATTATATAGTATAGACGGTTAGATTGAAATCGCATTGATGGTTACGTTTTAAAGATACAATTTTGTCTCTATCATTGACCTATATAAATGATAACATCATAATATTTCCGAAGAAGTTCCGAATCTTGATTGATTCTGTTGAAACATCTATCATTCCTTCACTTTCATACATGTCAATTTGTTGCTTGAATAATAATCAAGGTAAAGTTTTTAAAAGCCAAGTTGTTTTTGATGTGTTGGGTGGAATCCAACAACCCTTTCACATTTGAATTACACGAAAAGTTAAACCTACATCAACTTTGAACTCGTCTCCAAAAACTCATCATCGAGTTGCACTGGGTGGAAAGGTTGGCATTTATGGTTGAGACTAAGTGATGAGAGAGGCTGAATGTGTCACAATTAATAAGGATGAGTTCAAATATAGATTTTGTCATATTACTTACATAGTTGAATTGAGCGCGTGTGCAAAACATGCAAAATGTAAAAAATAAAAAAAAACCAGGTTAAAATATTTGATGAAAAATGATATAGAACCAAACTACAAAAAGCATGACTTTAAATACGTTGTAACAAACATTTAGATTAAGTTAAACTGCAATAAATAAAAGAAACGATCTTAAAAAAAATTGAACTAGATATAGTCTTGTCATAGAGTTACAACTCACCCACTTTAAAACTTTGTTAAATACCGATATTTTATTATGTTTTCTTTAGTATTTCAATGGTATAAAGAAAGATTATAGACTTAATAAGTGTTACCAGAAATCAAAAATATAAACAATAAGAATAAACTGAAATTTGTGCCTGAAATTTGTCCCCCAAGATAAAGATGGGATCATGATCCTATCTTTCATGTTACAAGCATTCAGTGAAATAAAAATAAAATACATTGAAAATCAAATATATTAATCAAAATGAGTCAATGTGTTTATGGATTTTATGATGAGCACAACTTAATCTTTACATCAAGTGTTAATATGTTCTAGAGGCCATAGTAGCTCTAGATGTTCTGTTATCATAAGAAATTAGTATAATGAACATGTTTTTCGAGGTTGATGAACACGTGCAACATTTAAAAGCTTGATAACTTCAATCTTTAATAATAAATACAGCATTCATTTAAGGATTTTCTTGTGCTTTTGTTTCTAACTAGAGTTTGGTATCTTGTTTCTTTATTGTAGCATATTTAAGTTCATAATTAAACTAAAAGCAAGATGATTTATTATCTTTTCAACTGATGGGAATGTGAATTGTCTTTAATGCCCTTTTCTGAGTTGTTCAACTAAATAAAAATAATAAAAATTCGCCGTTGCCGGGGATCGAACCCGGGTCACCCTCGTGACAGGCGGGAATACTTACCACTATACTACAACGACTTAATTGTTATCAATGACTGCAGCATAAATTAAGGGTCTATGTAAACAAATTAAAGATTCTATATATAAATTCAGGTGTGTTTTCATGTACCAACTTTAGCAAAAATATTCGCAACTGTAGAATATGCTAAAAGTAAAATATAACAACTAAAACTTCAGTAAATGATTAAGATTATGGAATCTGGGATCGAGAGTTATTAAAACTTGTCATGTTTCCTCACTCGTTAATACGTTTTATGCACGCTATTCGGCTTATTTGTCCCTCATCATTCTCCCTTGTTTAAAAAGAACTTGTTTTTAAATTCTCATGCCAGACGTATGCGGTTAAAGCACTAGTAGTTTTATCAACATTCAGTAACTTAAATCTCATCGCCTCTAGCTTCTCGTTATCCTGAACCCTCCGAGAAATTGAAATGTTCTCTTAGATTCCATCTTCGGCATGGGATTGATCTAACGACGGAACTAGAATGTTTTCTTAGAAGTTAAAAACCATGTAGATTTTGTTAAAACCAGTGAAATATATTTACAATAATAATATAATTTTTTTTGTAAATGATTTAGAATTATGTATGAATTTGAAATCAACTTTGTGATCCCTTCAAGGTGTTCAACCCAATTAGCCTGCCCCTTTTTAGCTTATTTCTTTCATTTGACCCGTTTGGGATAAATCATAACTCAAATCGACCATACATAAGTGAATGGGTCAAAATCACCATCTGTAGTTTTCAAGATTAGCTTTATGCTTTTTAACTTCAAGATTCACGCGTCATGAAATATTATCAACAAAATAGTGATAATTTCGTTGAAAATTATAACAAATACAACCAATTAAGAAAATCATCACTAACAAGTACAAGAAAGATTTATGGTTTATGGATTACCTGGTATGATATATAACATAACAATATACCAACATCATAATTTTTGTACCATTTGATCAATCATCTATAATGACCAATTTGATCCCAGTTTGGTACCGAAGATTCTGAATTAAAGCTGAGATTTTTGGAAGTTCTGATTGGTTTCACATGACCCGAGACCCCTTTTAGGCTCGGTGATCTTTGTGAAAACCCTGCACGCGCACTGGCATTCCAAACCCGACTGCTGCTAGCATCACTGTTGATAGAAGAAATGGGAGACAACAACTTATGCTTGTATGGAGAATTGCCTGCAGACCAAGTGTCAACACTTAATGGTCTTAGCCGTGGTGAGCTCAATGATCTGGCTCTGGCGCGTGCAGACTCGGTTGCAGCCATGTAAGTGGGGAACACGGGTGAACCCATATGTTCTTCTCCAATGGAACGTTGTTTCCTATGACGAGTCGTTTTGGGGGGATAATTTGGGGCATCAGTTAGCTTGAGATTTCTAAGTTTGACTTTTTGACTTTCGAAGTCTTCTTTTCGTCCTATATTTTGAAGATCTTCTCTTTTGGCTAACTGCGTGTCGACCCAATGTTCTAACCAGTACCTCAGTTTCATATTTACTTTGCTTTGTTCAGATTCTGATGACATCTGAGAGGAAAAATACAAGGATTAGAAAGGAAAAGTTGGATTCTTTGACCATCTTCATTGTTAGTAGAGAAGTCATGTTTGACTTTTGAGGTCAAATTGATTAACCAAGTGTATCAAATATAAAATGTTATCATCCAAGTTTTATTTAAGTCTTTTCAAAATGTGCATTATTTGTTAAGTTTGGTGTAACCATGGACCTTTTATAACAAAGATTCTAGGGCAATCATACTAATGTTTAAAGTTTGACTTTTGAGGTCAAATTGATTAGTAGAATTGATTCACATGTAAAATGAATCTCCTCTAAGCTAACACTTGCAATCTTTTGTTTAGTTTTACTTATCCCTAAACCTTTATAACACAATTTCAAAGACATCAGAACAACTTTTTGGAGTTTGACTTACGAGGTCAAATCTTTTAATTACAAAACAGAAGTATACACTTACTCTGTGGTTAAATGCATACTCTTTGATCCTTTCTCTCTTCAGAGCTGCTTGCCTCTTACTGCACAACATAGCTTCCTCCTCTTCCTTTGTTAAAATACTGTCATCCCACCGCCTTTGACTGTTCATATCGATCTATACATACTTACATATTCGTTAACAACCGATATTTATTAAAAGAAACATAAAAACAGTAAGCAAAAAAAAGAACTGATTGTTTAAATTGAAACCAACAAACCTTTATATCCTTTCCTCTAGTTTCTTGATAGTTATTAGGGAAATTGCAGTCTGCTACCTGAACTCTCTTAGCACATGCTTGCGAGTGAATATTTACAACCGATTGCAATCGCATTAGAGTTGTGACCGCCTGGCGTCGAACCAAATGTCCACGAATGATGGCTTGTAGCTTAACTAATCCCTTTAATGCCCTTAAAGCTTTTCTTGCCTACAACAGCAGAAAAGAACCATTATTATATGTTTTGACTTTCGGGTCAATGTTTTGACATTTGAAGTTCAATTTTCTATTCACTTCACCGTAGATCTTTGCCACACTTGTTTCAAAAGAAGTATCAAATCCATATTATTCTAATTTACTTTCAATATATCTTTTAAGTTCAACAAATTCATATTAAATTAGATCTTGAAAGTTAGTGATTTGACCTTAAAAGTCAAAAGTTACTCCCCCAATCTCCATACCAAACAAGCAAGCTCAAGTTCAATTGATAAAACACTTCAATTTCTTACAAAAGTTATAAACTTTGGGTGAAAAGATATACCAGAAGCCCGCGAAAAGCCGTTTGAATCTTGATTGCTGCAGCATTCTCCCTATCTTCAACACCAAAATCACCATTTGATTCTTGTTTAGCCTCATCAATTTCTTGACCCACAAGAACACCATCTGTTTTCACCTTTGTTTCTGGAGATTGTGGTCTCTCAATTGGTGCTGATTGTGAAGTTAACCTCTTCAGTTTATGCCTCCCAAATACCCATCTTCTCTTCTTCTCCTGAAAGTAAAATTGCACAACAATCTCAGCATAATGTACAAGTAAACAAGCATGAATCTTGAGCCTTTGAAACAACAAAAATGTAACCTTTGCTCTGTTTTGACATGTTTCTGAGATGAAAAACCTCTTGATTAGACTGAACCATCTTCTTTTTGCCATTTAAATGAAAATTTGAGATAAAGATCAGACTTTGATAAGTGGATCTACATACTGTTGTAGAATCATTGATTCCTGCAAGTGATGCAAGTTTATGGGGTTTAGAGGATGTTAAATTTGGGAAGATTTGATCACAAATTCCTCTGAATTTAGAAGATGAATCAGGTATGAATTAGGGTTCTTGGGATTTGGGATGTACTTTTGATTCAGATGCAGCTTTCTTTTTTTAATGAAGGGACATCACTACAACTCTACAAGTGAAGTGGAGGTGATGAAGAATGTTTGCCAGAAACCCATGTTGCAAAGTCAGTTTAATATTCTTTATAATTTTTGACATCATTGTTGGTGTCATACTCATTCAGTATAAACAATGATAATTTGTCAATGAAACGGTAAATTAAGAGATAATAAGATTTTTTAAATAATCATGTCCATAAAAGTATAATAAACCAATGAATAGCTATTTGTTTAGAAAGAATAACTAATGTTCTTAATCGAATTCAATACTCATCTTTTTCTTTTCTTTTTTTCTTTTTCTGTTTTGCCTTTTACTTTTGCTTTGTAAATGCAACATATAGATGATCTTTTTTAAGTAAGTTTAAAACTTAATGGATTGGCTTTCAAAAATTTCTATGGTCTTTCGAAGATTAGTACTGCGTGTTATATATAAAAAAAAATTGATAAACAACGTTGTTGGTTGATCCGCACCTTATATACTAGGTTCATCTATGCTTGTAAGATATCATTTACTGAATTACTCGCCAATGTTTACTATGCTCACGATATGTTGGTGATGTTATTTATACTTGTTTTATTGTCTTATGTATTTATAAATTACCTATTGATACGACTAGTGCCTATAAACCAATTTTTTTTAACTCACCTCAAACTTCAACTATAAGATAAGAGTATATCACATGCTTCAATTAATTCTATAAAATTAATAACTTCAATATGTATTTATTATAAACTTATAAGATTGTAAAATATGTTAACATATTGAGTTTCAATATGGTAAAGGGTTCAAGTAATGGATGGATTCATCTAATACCATATGTGTCTCAAACTAGTAAAAATTCTAAAAATTAATCTCAATCCATAACACTCGTCGCTAGTAGGGCTGCAAATGAACTGAACGCTCAGCGAACAGTTCGTGAACCGTTCGGCGGGAAGTTCGTTTATGTTCGTTCGTTTAGTAAATGAACGAACATGTACAAGAAATTACGTTCGTTTAGTTAAGCGAACAAACATGAACACAAGTCGTGATCGTTCGATAATGTGTTCGTTTATGTTCCTTAATATTCGTTCGCGAACGTTCGATAACGTGTTCATTTATGTTCGTTAAGGTGTTCATTTATATTCTTAATTAATGTGTCAATTATTTTTGGTATT
>BJCM01062717.1:0-24517 GCA_018326385.1 Flaveria bidentis | reverse complement strand
TCGACTATCACCTCCCAATCGACTGTCTTTTGATGATCGATCTTCATACGTACGAATTTTGAGCACTTCACGTGCTCAATAGACCCGGGCTTAAACTGTAGCCAAGGATGATCGACAATAACATTAATGTTAGCCTCAATCTCTGAATCGGAAGACATATCTGCATAAGAAAACGAATATAAATACCACGGTTTTAAAACGAATACAACGCGTATAGTCACTTCAAAATATATACTGACTCACCCCCTATACACCGCATATAGGGTACCTACGTATGGTGCCATACCCACGTATAGCCCACCCACGTACCCAAGTATACGTCGCGTATAGCCCTATACGTGTATATGGTACCCATGTATGGTTCCATACCCATGTCTTCAACATATGGGCTATACGCCACCCACACCTAGCGTATAGGGCTATACGCCGAGTATAGTTCCTCAACATATAAGCTAAACGTCACGCATAGCCCTATACGCGAGTATAAAACAACGTATAGTTCATATGAGCAGCTTTTAAATCAACGATTATAACACATAAAACACTACTTTAACGTTTAAATTAGTCAACGATTAGCATAATAAAGATGTAAGAACAATAATACATACCTGGATGTAGAAAAATCGACGAACAATACGTGTAGTATCGGCTCCATTAAAGCAAGATCTATGTCTGTTATTATGACACGCGGCTCCATACACATGTTTAACGTATCTTTCAATCTATTAAGCACCCATTCAAAATAATCTTCCCGTTCTTTACTAATAAACGCATGAGCAACACAAAATGTCTTGTGTGTCGACGTCACACCAACAATCTGAATTAACGAAAGTTTGTACATGTTTGTTTTATATGTACGTCTATCACCAGCACGTGCGGGAATGCACGTTAAGTATCGTATGATTTTGGATGACAAAAAATATATATTCTATGGCATTTGTATCGGGATCTTCTCGGGTGTAATAAACTTACCTTTTAGAAGATAAAAGGTTTTCTAAAACTTGTATTAGTGTTTCACCAACTTTCTTTTCACTTCTTATCTTATATTCAGCATTGTATACGTCTCTAGTTATGGATGCGTTATTAGGTTTTTGCTTTTTAAAGTTGAAAACATGCTACGAGGCTCTATGTTTTGATCAATAAACAGTTCCACCAAATTGTATTCGTTTTGAGAAAATCTTCTTACAAATGGGTGCCCCACCATATGTTGAGTGGGATCATGGTTATGTTCGTCACTTCTCACCTCTGATTTTCACGAATGATGTTTATTGTTGTATATCCCTATTATATTAAAAGGACATTTGATTTTTTTTGCTACCGGATCGTCTAACTGTTGCTTTATTTTTGTGTTCACCACCATGATCACAGATAAGTCATACATTTACGACATGATCTTCTTTTTTCTTTGATCTGCGTGTAATAATAACGTAATCATTATCATGTCCCCTATTAACAGCCCAACAGACCAGCTCATCGTGTGATAAAAATTCTTGAGACGTTTCAAACAATACTTTCGTGTTCTAATTTTCATCACTCGAGAGATAATTTATATTACTTTGTTGCGAATCGTAACTTGATTCTCGGAAAAACTCAAATTTATCATCGGGAACATACGATTGGTTTAACTTTGGCAATCGTGTTTCGTAAGCAGATTGAACGTACGAATCATTTTGAATACTATCTGCCACGTACGAAACACTTGAATATTCATTTGAACACCAAATAGTTACCATCCCAAAATGGCATAACGAACAAATAAAACACTGTGATACTTTGCGAGAAATAAACGTTTGAGATTTTCACAATTTAGAAAGAGATCGAATGCATTCTTATATATTTGAAATGAATCTTGTGTCCATTCGAATTCGATTGTCTTTATACGTGGCGTATGGACTCATACGCCACGTATAGGTGGTTAGTTGTCACCTATATGTGGCGTATGGACACGTATGGGTTTGCCACGCATGTGGCGTATGGGCCCATACGCTGCGTACATTCGTACCATGTACAAAACGCTTTTATAGTACGTCTGACACCTATACGTAGCGTATGGTACTATACGCCCCGTATAGGTTGTTAGTTAATACACCGTGTATAGCTGTCAGTCGTACTATAAAGCACCCTTTCACGTAGCGTATTGCACTATACGACAAGTGTGATTTTTTAAAGAAAATAGTATTTTGTGGTTCAACTATTTCTTTAAAATAAATTTTCAGCTAAACTATGACTCTTATTTCATTTATATACATACTTACGTACACATAAATGTCTTGATTACTTAATAATCATTTCAACTAACTCGGGTTTCACGATACTAGTCGGTTATGATAAAATATCTTGAAAAATTATTTAAGTTTACCGTAACTGACTAGCACCGATGAAACCCGAGTTACTTGAAATGCTTTTTAATTATCCAATTCAAATATATGTATATATGTATGTAAATACTTAGTGAAATAAGAATCAAATGTTTACCGAGTAATTATGTGCCAGAAGAAAATGTTGAACCACATAACACTAATTTCCTCAGATAATATGTTTTTATGAAGATTAAACGTTATGATTACTATCAATTACTGGAAGCATCAAACGTTTCCTCTGAAACAAACGAATACATTTTGAATACGAGCGCATTCGTTTGATATCCGTTGCGTTTATATATTAACGAAAGGAATCTTAAGTCGTGACAAAATAATTTGAAATCAAAGCTATACGCGTCGTATAGGGACATACGCCGCGTATAGCATTTTCAGACGACAAAACTGGCCAAGTCAAGTCAGTCATTCAGCATGGCTATACGCCGCGTATTAACCCACGACAACTTCTGATGTGACATAAAATGTTTGGCATTTATTGTGAAGACCTATATGCTGCATATGGACTCATACGTGACGTAGAGGTTGGTGTCAATTTATCCAATAAGGTGTCTCTTTATTAGGACCCTATTTTAATAAATTACAGTTTATTTTAAATAGGTGGTCTTAATGAGATTATTACATAAAATTAATTAAACCACAACTAAAACTTAAGTGTGAAAGAAGTTGTCTTTCAATTCCCCTCTTTTAACACCCTTTTATTTATCTAATTAGTTTTTCTATATTTTATCCTTCTTAAATTGTAAAAGGGTCAATCTTTAGTCATCCATCATCATTTTAAATAAGAAAAGAGTAAATTATTATTCCGTCCCTCAGGTTTGATAAAAATCACGGGTTCAGTCCAATAGTTCATTTATTACACTGACGGTTCAATAATTTTAAGGTTTGTTTCAATGTCACCCAAGGTGTTAACACCGTTAGTGTTTGTTTTGTTAAATGATGTAAAAGACAATTTTACCCTTGAATTTGATAAAAACCCATCCTCATCCCCACCCAACCCATATCCCTCCTCTTTTTTTCTCTCTATCTTCTCTATTCTCTCTCTCACACACACAAACAAGAATTATGCACCCCTAGATCACCGTCACCTCCGGTGACCACATCCATCGCCACCACCTATAACCCATCAGCCACCACCAACCACCCTCTCCAGCCGCCATCGAAATACCACCTCCCTCTCCACTGAAACCCGTCGGCGACCCCACCACCACCACTAAAACCCGCGAGCGACCCCACCACCACCACTGAAACTCGCCGACTACGCCACCACCACCACTGAAACCCGCCGACAACACCACCAAACTTGCCGGCAACACCACCAACACCACTGAAACCCAATGCCCGCCACTTTTTTCATTTCATCCTATTAGATCTAACCCTTTTTGTGTTCCTCCCTCAACCCCATCTATATCTTATTGTTCTCTTTTTTTCCTGAACTCTCTAATAGACTGAAAAGACATAAGTAATGATATGAACTCTCTAATAGACTGAAAAGATATAATGATGACATAAGTGATGAAATGACCGGTGGCCGGTGAGGCTTTGGCCTTTGATCGGTGGCCGGTGGTTGGCCGGTGACCGGTGGTTGTCTTCACAACGGTACAAAAGGTACCAAAAAGTTAGAGAGAGATTGTAGAGAGAAAAGTTAGAGAGAGAAAAGTTTTGATAGGTTTGTGGCTGAAAATAATGTTACTTGCCTAACTGATAGTCTAATAACCCCCTTAATAACTTCAGCCATTATCTCAAGTAACAACAAGTATCATCTCCTATAACTATAAGTTGTAAGTTTTGTGGATCTAAAACTGCAAAACCTATGGCTGTCAAAGATGGTTCCATGGTAGGAAGATGGACAATATGGTAGATTCAAGTCGATGATGGTGGTGGTATGTGATGACAATTATGGTGGGTTCCATGGTATGAGACAACTCTATGGCAGTAGCATGGTGTTTCCCAGGGGCGGACCTACCCCTAGGGGAGGGGGGCGGCCGCCCACCCTAAATTTTCTTTTAATGTTATATATACGCTTAATTCTCGACCGCCCCATGTACAATTTTGCAATCACCCCCTGTCAAACAATCGGATGGACTTCAATCGAAAATGAAAAAATACAACTTTGTCTTTTGCTTACATTTGATGTCGCATATTCTAGATATCACAAACACGTTGTCTCAAAATCTTCAAAGAAAATAGCAAGATTTATTGAATGCAGTTTCATTGGTTTATTCTACCAAACGTCAACTTGAGAAATTTAGAATGGAGGGTTTCATAAGTTCTTTGATAATATTAACTATTTTTGTGAAAAATATAAACTTGAAGTGATAAACATGGATGATGAGTACATTCCCAAAGAAGACAAGACAAAAGACAAATATGACATATCGGCACTTTTTTAGTACGATTGCTTCAATGCGGTTTTAGATATGCAAATACAAGAGTTTGGTAGTCGTTTTAACGAGGTAACATCCAACTTACTTGTTTGTTTGAGTAGTTTGAGTCCTTGTGATAATTTTGGTGGGTTTGACATTTCAAAAATACTATGATTATTCGAGTTGTACCCGAATGATTTCGATGAAAATGATAAAAGAAGACTTCCGATTGAACTACAGATTTATATTGATAATTTAAAAGTGGATAGTCGATTTGCCAACTTGGATGGTTTATCAAGTCTTGTACACTTAATGGTTCAAACAAAGAAACACCTTTCATTTACATTGGTATATCGTTTATTGAAGCTAGCTCTCGTATTACTCGTTGCAACCGCAACAGTTGAAAGATGTTTTTTGGCAATAAAGTACGTGAAGTCCGATTTGCGTAATCTGCTGGGTGATGAAAATTTAAGCGACTGTTGTATTTGCTTTATGGAGAAAGATTACTTAGGAATGTCTTCATAGATGTTGTTATGGAAAGATTTTAAAAAATAAAACATCGTAGAGAACAACTTTAGATATATTGTACCTTTATTCTATTTTTGTAATGACATTTGACGTGATTTTATTGGTTTTATGAAATTTTGTTTGATTGTCTTCTTCTTTTTTAAAATGAGCCGACCCAATCCAACCCGTCATTGACCCGAAATGGTTCGAAAAAAATTATTATATAGTGTTACCGCGTTAGTCAATTGACCTTTAAGAAGTTTTCGCCACCCATGAAAAAAATTTCTAGATACGTCACTGGGACTAAGCGGTTCAAATAAATTTAGAAAAAAAAAAAGAAGAAAGAAAGATGGTAATGGACTATAATTACATAGTGATGAAAGTCAAAAGTCTAATTCACTCTTAGCTGTCATTATATAAGAATCTAATGAAGATACAAGAACATGTGACTAGACATGTAAGTCTGTGGATATTTGGAAAATTATCTTTTATAATTGCATTTGACTAAACTTCAATGGTTATATATTCTACAATAGCAATAAATTAAACATTTTGCCATGCATTTCGCATTTATTCCATGAGAATATAGTTGCACAGTAAAAAAGATGATAAAAGATGGATAGTGATTAACAATTATATCAAGATTCTTAAAGATTATATGAATTTCCAAATTCTAAAGGTAATTATATCTTACCAAATTGAGAAAGAACCAAGTTGTAGAGTAAGGATACTAGGGGCGCACCCCAAACTATCCGAACTACACAAATTAAATCAACCAATAGCTTCATGACATCTCATTTTACCCAAATCTACCAAACCAATTTGGTATGGATACAATCCAAACTACCAAAAATACCCAACTTCCACAATTAGTTCAACCTCTACCACCCCTAAGAGCCCTACTCGAATCACCGACAACAATGTTGTTGAGTGACATGAGGCACCCGAAGCTTCTTGTCGAGGGTGTCCCAAGTACCCTAATAGTTATAATGTTGGTATATGAAAATCATAATGGTTTACAATATATGCATAAATACTCATGAGGAGTACAGTAGATGTGGCGATTTTAAAAGTGAAATAAGTGTAAAAAAGAACATGTATGTTCACAGGTTAAAAGCTAGATAGATAACTTAATACTCATGAGGATAGCTAAACAAGGGGTTTTAAACGCCTCCAATGACCATATAAAACATTTTTTTGTGTGTATGCATGCATGTTGTGTGTTTTTGTGTACGCATGTGTGCACACATGATTCCTTTCTCTTGCTCTAAAGCAACTCAAGGAAAAGGGACATTAAAAGAGGGAAAATCTTGTGTAACACAAACCCATTACGTTAGCTTAGTTATGTTAGAGATAGTAGTGAACTGAAAAACCAAATGAGTAAACTATAATAATCAAACTAATTCAAAAACAGTGGTAGTGTTATGGCTTTCTTAGTTTTATGCCTCGATTATGGTTGTGTATAAAAACAAAACTCGAACCAAAAAACCTTTACCCTATAACTAAATATATTAAAACATTTTTTTTTTGCTTTTTAAACAATTTGATGTTACCTGTCTATCATAATTCACTTAATCTACATCACAACCAAATGACATCAATTTACTATAGGTGAGACTCGAACTCTTAATTTATATGACTTTACCAATACATCCAACCACCCACCCGTTAAACCATTCAATTATGAAAATCTAAAAACAAAATTACAAAATTGGATTAGGCCATGAATAAATCTATTTATTCTCGCCCCTTGTAATTCTCACCCCTTGTAATAAGTCTTGTATAAGCTGGCTACAAAATCTATCAAATATTTTGTGGGGCATGGGTCATATATAGAGCTTTGGGAGACCAACAAAAACTCAAATCAACTGACATCACCTTAAAAGATAGAACTGAATCTTCTACAGTGGATATGGTGTCTAAATGTTTTAAAACCTTAACTAATTTCAAATCTCAAATTCAAAACTTGATTTGAAGACCAAGTGATATTACAAATATAATTTGCGATATAAATCATTGTTTCTAGTACCTGCAATTAACTTTTGTGATTAACAGAAGCGGCATTTTCTACCCATTTACTTGAAAGTGAGTCGATTTTGCTATAATCTCCAACGGGTTAAATGGGCGTAATCAAAATATTTAGTCAAGTAAACATGTCAAACAGGTCAAAATTTATGCTTGGGATTGCTTATTAATACAGCTTGTTATGCTTATAAGCAGAAGCCAATAATCAGCTTATTCAAGGTAAACTTTTGATTTTGAATCCACCATAAATAATTTGTTTTAAGATAATCAATCTCAAACTGCCTTACTGAAAACAATTTATCATAATCCCTTTTCTTTAACCAAATGCTCAAGGGTTTATTGCTTTAAGAAACGCAATATACGGATAAGTTGTATATATAAGCAATCCTAGACACTCCGCCAGTTCTATTAAGATCAAGATAAGATTAAAGAGGTTCTAATTACATCAGATTACGTATCTGTAATGTATTTACATATCTGTAATGAGATGATATATATATAAGAAATTTCGATTGTTAAATAATGTAATACATTTATGAAAAATCCATAAAAGTATACCACAAAAAAGTATACCTTCACAACAGGATGCTCCAGTTGCAAATTATTTTCCAAGCTTCTTTGAGCATCACCCAATTTAACACCTGGAATGATTTTTTAGTATCAATGAAAATTTCAAGAAAAAAGGAAAATCAAAATATCATGATATGTACTGCATTAAACTTACAGAAAAGGTCAAGACTTTTATGGGTTATGATGGATTTACTCTTGTTACCCATTACTTTCTTGATCATATAAAAAAGCCCACTTAAACCATCCAATTAACAAAATCAAATGTAACTAGTTATGTACTACATTAATTTAACCCACTTAAACACTAATTATGTGAATAAAGCCCAAATAGAGGGAAAAATATAAAAAACAAAAAAAATACAAAAAGATTAAAAAACGTAAAACAAAAGAGAAGAAAGGAGGAAGGAGAAGCCGAAACTGGTGTGTTCAAAGACACTCGCCTTGTGTCTACCTCAAGCGCAACAGCCTCGCCTCACCTCACCTTGCTCGCTTTTGACTACATACGTTAAGTAAAATCTCCCACATAATAATAACAATGTATTGATATAATTACAAAAACTACATGATCAAATAATAATATAACTTTTTAAAATACAGAGATCAGGGTTGTAAGCATTTGAATACACTTTGGACAACATTCAACCGGCATTAACCATTTGACCCAATCCATTTCAACTATGATCTTAAATTTTAGCTTTATTAGAAGATTTCTTTTCGACGACAATAAGACCATTTGTTCTTAGAAAACTCAATTCTTTTAGCACGTCAATTTCAATTAATGAATAGCAAGTCACATTTACACGCAAAGAGGTGTTTTTTTGTGTATGCATTAATCATGCTTAAAATACACAACTTTATGTAAACGTTTATACTTTGAGATGATATTATGTATTCGACAGAATGGAAATGAAAGAATCTTGGAAAACCAAGTAAAAGAATGAAAGAATGAAGAGGGGCTGATTAATATAATTTTTGAGTTCAAACGAATGGATTTGAAGCAAAATATATTGGACCAAATGTTGCTCGTCAAGTGGAAAAACAATCCCCTGCACTACCCCGCCATAGCAATTTGGCTAGGGGCCTCAAATCATCACGCACGTAGCCTCTGTAATTATGTTTCTTCCTTAGTGATGTCAAATAACTTTGTTAACTTTTCAAACCATAGACCTGTAACATCTATCTCAATCCTGGGTAATGTATCCTTGTCCAGTCATGTATGTCCATGTCCCCCTGTATCCAAAGCCATTGTGCTTTCAATAAAATGTATCATGAGGATGACGCCTTTCCCATTGCCCGATGCGATTAGTTGAGTGGTCCTCGAGGGGTCATTTCCATCCATGTTTCTGAGAGCGAGCCTCTTCTCAATAACCTCTTCCTTAATAGACCTCATATTTCACTACAACAAGTACAACCGACCAACCTAACTTATCAAAGCACTATATTACATCATACTTCTCATAGTAATCTCTTTAGTGATGCTATTTCTCTGTCCACACCTGAAAAGGTTTGATGGCAAAACCACCAGAGAACCACTCAACTAATCGAAGAACCACTCAAGTTGGAGACATTAACTGGAATCACATCATCCTCAAGATGGATTTTATAAAAAGCATAATGGATCTGGATATGGGGTCTAACAGATCCAATTATAGTTACTTAAGACCTATACATACATACATACTCATATGAGCTACATTAACACAAAATGAATGAACAATTTAGTTTAATGGGTTAAAAAGTTAATTGAGTTGCTTAGCATAACAAAAGAAGATAGATACAGTAAACAACTACCCGAAAAATGACTTTAGGCCGCTAGCCGAGGTACTATAGAGGATAATGTAATGGAACATATCTCCACATGACGAGGGCCAACAAGTGACACCGTATAAGGAGACTTCCTCTTTATGCACTCATGACAATAGATTTGGCGGTCTTTAGTTAGTACAAGGTTAGCGTTTTACAAAAAATTCTTGGCATCATCTGACTCTCAATGGTCTAAAAAATAACATGATTCTCATACCTCGTCTGGGAGATGTTAAGGCAGTAAGAAGTGATAGCAATGACTGCAAAACCACCGCCTGTAAGCAAAAGGAACTGGTAATGATCTATAAGTTGAGCATTTTGGATTTCAGTTATTGGAAGTTGTCTTATGAGTTGATTCTGTATGTAGTACGAAATTCATGTCGAAATCACTGGAAAAAAGGGAAAATTATGAGGATGTCATGCCCCGCTACTCCTTACTATCTAATGCAAAGTCATAAGCATAACACAATATAATAGATTACTGTGAATATGCCTGATATAAGAGTAGTCAATCATAAAGTGAATTTGGTAATTGTAGCTTCCATATAATGTCACAATTAGAGGTTAGGATACCCAATCATAAAGTGAATCTATTGACTATATGCATGATATTGGGATAGGAATCAGATATGATGAATTTACTAAATAAATGCTTGATGTTAGGGTGGTAAATCACTAACACATGCAAGAAGGCTCTTAACACCTACTATATATTTCCATTTAATGGCATCCATCAATACCAAATGAATACCAAGCACAAGCCCTAACTTAACTCTAGGAAAAGTTAGTATTTCCTCTTAAGGATTAAACTGAGTGAAAAGAAACTCACCTTAAGTTCCATCTTATTATAGGCCTCACACTTTCAAAAACCACAAACAATAAACGACTCTTACTACACTCTACGTGCTACAGGCATTATTTTTGTTTCCGTTTAAGCCACTACATTTTATTATAGTCATTTTTACAAAAGGCGAAAATGCAATATATAGCAAAGTACTTTAACATCATTTTTAACTTGGTCCCTAGACTTTAAGTATGGTTGTTACAATCATTGTAATTTCATAAGACATTTTGACCAAAAACCCTATAATTTGCTGATATACATGAAAGGTTTATACAATAGTTTTAAAAGAATAAGATGGTTGGTTTTTAAGGTTTCGGAAAATTAAATAGGGGTAGCAATGACTTTAAAAGTCTGATCACCAAACTATAAACAAAGTGAAAGTCTGAACTACTCTTACAATCTCCCTTTCAAGAACCATAATAAATCAAAGAAGTATTATTTCCATTTCTATTTACAGGACTAGTGGAAATGTAGCATAGTCTCCCAACAGAATGAAAATTAAGTATATCCTCTTGTTTGGGGTTACGAGGCCTAATACAGAAAAAAATTCTTTGCTATTTTACAACAATCTATCGTCCGCCTAATACGCGTCCTAGCATCCTTAAATCCAGCCTCATATGCATAAAATCTCTCAATTACCACAGACGGTCTTTGATAAGTAGCGCATGAGACCAATTTACACAACCATGTTATCAACTACCAAGTGCTCATGTATGGTTACGAGTATGAACTTGGCATACCCAATAAATCCCACTCCACAAGTAGAGTTTGGGGAGGGTGAGATGTGGACAAACCTAACATCTATCCTGTGGGATAGAGAGGTTGCACCCAGAGAGACCTTGGCATCAATGAAACCATTTTTTTGTTTTCTTTTTCAATAGTATAATACCACAATTAATACATGACATATCAATATCATAACATAGCAAATAACATAACTTTATAATAAGAACATCATATTAACATAGCACAGTTTATTAGTAGCAGCAAGAAAAGAGAAGTAATATATAAAAATATTTAAAGGCTAAGTTTAAGGCAGTGTATGTAAGACTAATCCTTAGTAGTTACCGCAAGAGATTAATCCCTAGTAGTTATCGCAACATTAGGCGTCGCCTTTATTCTTGTAAATCGGAACTAACAAGTAGGTTTATCAATTCACAAAATGTACATTAGTCATTACCATATTATCCCCACAAGATTTAATTTTGTCATCTATGAAAACTTCAATTTCAGAATCAATTAATGGAACTAGGTTCACAAATTAAGGTGCTTAAAAGAAGTTATGAAATAAAGGTCCTAAAAAGAAGTTATGAAATAAATTATGCATCCAAAATATTACTGTAATCAATTTGTTCAGCATTAGTAGTGCATTACCAGCAGGTCCATCACATCTGTGATCGAAGACGATTGTGGTTGATCTGAAATCGCACCACCAACCTTCGAATTTGATTCTGAAAGTGTATAAACTGAACATATAATAAGTAAAATTAAAAAGCATTCAAATGATTTGAAATCTACGGAAAAGGGTACAACATTATACCTTCAATAAGATGTGGATAAAGTTGCGGTGCGTTTTCGATCAATCAAGGTATGAATTCGGCCCCAAATCATAAACATAAACCCAATGAATCAACGTAAAAAAAGATAAAAATTTATGTCTGAGCCCGGGTTCGAACCGGGGACCTCTAGTGTGTGAGACTAGCGTGATAACCGACTACACCACCCAGACAACATGTCTGTTCGTCTAATTGAAATTTAATATTTTTTGTTATTTTCCTTATTTTATTATATTATAAATAATAATAATTATCAACTTCAATATGCGTTCAATATGCGTTCAATATGCGTTCAATATGCGTTCAATATGCGTTTAATATGCGTTCAATATGCGTTCAATATGCGTTCAATATGCGTTCAATATGCGTTCAATATGCGTTCAATATGCGTTCAATATGCGTTCAATATGCGTTCAATATGCATTCAATATGCATTAAAGATTATATTATTTGTGTTTATTTGTTATACTCACTTTTTGTTTTTTACTTTTTTAATCTTTATAATTTTACTTTTATCATATACTTTACATCTTTACAATTTAATCTCAATATCTTTTGTATTTTCAACTTTAGTCCACAATATATTTTATATTTTACAAAATTTGTGTTTTACGTTTCGATTTAAATTGCAAGTTAACACGCTACAACATGCATGTGTGATTCAATGTTTTTACATTTGTTTTACCCCATTGAATGACTCTGTCATCACAAGCTGGTCCTAGATGGACTTGCTAATTGTTTTATATGTTTTACATTATTCCTACATGGTTTAATGTTTTTATGTCTTTTTTTATTCGGTTTTATTTTTTTGTTTTTTTTGTTTTTTATGAGAGTTTTTTTAATGTTGGTGTTCACTGATGGTAGTGTGCTAATAGTGTTATTTGGCATAGGTTTACGTCTCCTGCTGCAATATCGGGGGTCTTAATACTAGTTATAATACTAATTACTTTCTTATGCATTATAGGTTGTACAGCATGCCATAAGAGTTGTACCATTTTTTGTCTTATTCATTTTTTATCTTTAGTTTTTTTATTTTAACCCAATATTTTTACACATTTTACCATTTAACCCAAATATTTTTTATTTATAACTTTGGTTCTTATGATTTGTATATATTAAAAAAATTATGGTTTATGTTTTGATCTACAATTTGCTAGTTAAATATCGCAGCGTACGCGTGTGGTTAAGCATTTGTACGCCTTTTTTTTCATTTAGCAGTCGTCACAAGCACTAGTCCAAGACTAACTTACTTATTATTTTATATGTTGTATGTTTCGTCTAACAGTGATGTGTCCATAATGTTAGGTTTCATCCAAGAGCGGTTTTATTTTTTTCATTTTTCTATACGAATTTTTCGACATTAATGGTCACTAACGGTGATGTGACCTTTGGTGCTACTAGGCATGGTTTTACATCCCCCACACAACACAAGGGGCTTAATACTAGTATATTACTAATTATCAATATCTGGTGCATCAAGCTTTGTATTTTAAGCTTAGTGGATTGTACTCATTTTTGAGGTTTTTCCATCTTTAATCTTTTTTTAACTCAATACTTTTACATCTTTTACAATTCAACTCCTGTGAATTTTCAATTTCAACTTTATCCGCTATATTTTCATATTTTGCAGTTTTTTGTATTACGTTTCGATCTAAATTTTATGATTTAACAGACTGCAATGTGCGCGTGTGATTTTAGGTTTATGCTTATTTTTCATCTTTAACGACCCATCATAACACGTGGGTCCTAAATCAACTTAATTTTAATGTTTTATGTTTCATTTACGTCGTTCAACGTTTTTACGTCATACACCTTTTTTTTAAATTTTATGATTTAACGGACTTCCGGTGTTAGTGGTTGCTAACGGTAATTGAAATTATTATTACTTAATATGATTTTACGCTCCCGTCACAACGCGGGAGGCTTAATACTAGTTGATAACTATCGTTCAAAATGTAACTGAATGCATATTTTCATTCACTTGAAACACTCTTTTACTTCATAGCAACTAATTAAAATCAATTTTAATTACAGTTATAACTTCTAAAAGATATACTAAAATGTTTGAAAAACATTTAAATAATATATCTCATGTTGTAAAAACATTGGAGGATCTAAAGCTCGATATCAAGTTTGTCACTTTTACATATAAATTAATAGTAGGAAAAACTTACATATGTAAGTGTTGTGTTTATATGACTGCCTCTTCAAAACAGGTCATGTCTCTTTCATATGCATCAATTGTCATCTTGAATTTAACTTCGTTTATTTAAATTGTTAAAAATATAAATTGATAAAATTATCCTTTAAACTACAAAACAAAATTCCTCAAGAGCATAAGAGTTAATTACATGAAAGGTTCATGTGTTTAGGTTTTTTTCACTTTTGGTCTCTAGTTTGAAAAATCACAAGGTCGGTCCAAATGTTTGTCAAAACTTAACACAAAAGGTCCCTGACGTGAATGGTCATTAACTTTTTCCGTTAAGTCCTAGTAAAATGACCAAAATACCCCTGACCAAAATACCCCTGACCATTATAAATCAATATTTCTGAAAGATGAGATCCACAACTTCATCTTCTACCTTAAAACTCTAACTACTATTATTCTATCAAACCACCACCACCACTGCCCTACCAGACCACCACTACTACCACCCATCACTGCCCACCACCGCAGCCTAGGCCCGTAGATTTATTCGTACTCGATTAACCCGTCGGACCAGATCTCGCTCGTACTCGAATAAACCCGACCCGAACAAGCCGAAAACCGATTAAACCGAATTTTTTTCGGGTCGGGTTTTGGATAAAATTTTAAACCTCAAAAACCCGAATAACCCGAACCAGTTAACCCGAAATCCGAATAACACAATCAACCTATATTATAACTAAGTAAATTATAAGTATACACTTGTTTAGATCGTCCAAATTAATTAAATTCTTTGAAGATAAAATGTCCAATTTAAGTTTCATGAATAAAATAATAATACGTGAATGAAATTTTAACACCAATATACTAATTACCTCAATAGGTGGTTTAACATTTTAAATTAACAAGGTTACCCTTTTTTTGAACGAAAATAACAATTTTTTAAAACTTTAGGGAGCCAGATACAAAAATAAAAGTTCATTTTTGAATGAAAATAACAAATGTTACAATCACATGAAGGAAAATAACAATTTACTTTAATGGAAAATCTATCAATACTAATAAAAGAATGTTTTTGTATGATATTTGTCACAATTCTAGAGATCCTAAATTTTATTTTTCCGTTTTTTTTCTTAGTAAAAATCACATTAACTACAAATGTTATCATTTAATTCTTTTTACACTAAAATATCTTTTATTAAATTAAAAAAAATCGCTCTACAAATGCAATATATAAAGAATTTAAAAAAAAATAAGAATTTTTTCCATCAACACATCAAACTTTTAAAAATCACAATATATTTTAAACATGTGACTTCTTAAAATTAAAATTCTTATGAAACAAAAAATAATTAAATTTCAAAGTTGTAATAAAGAAAATGAAACAATTTGTTTATAAACCAAAATTTTTTTGAAAAAAACAAAAATTTAAAAAATGATATCGTTATTTTATCACTCGTACATAAGTCAATCATATACTATATTAAAAGATCATTTTATAATTCATTAATATTTATTAATAACTATTTAAATATTTTATTTATTCAATCTGTATAATACACGAGGTACTAACCTATTAAAAAAATATGATGAAAGATAAAAATAGATTGTATATACAAAGAAAGGAATATAAATATGAATAAACATGTAATTGTTTAGATAATAAGCATGACTATATGTATTCATATCGATATAAAGATGTGCAAAGTGATATAATTGGTGTCACAAGGGTGAAATATCGTCTCAGCAACGCATGAAATATTGTCTCCATGAGATCGTACCCGGCCTCGTATCTGCAAGGACCTCAAGATCTGTTCATTGTTCAGCAACAAAAAGTAGGATCCAAAACCGCAAGTGCCACATACTTAAGATCAACGTTCTTGTGATCTGTTTAGCAGCCCTACATGAAAAGAATTAGCCTACATATCGATGTAAGTGTCAGCTCAATCATAACCTCTGAAACAGCATCATAAGTTGACTAAACAGACCCGGCCAAGATTACTTCAGCTAGCAGCCATGTATCTCACTACAGCCGACTTGAAGACAGCAACATCTTGCAGAAGACCCAATCTCGCCTACAGTTGGATCAATGTATTTATCACTAAGCTTCAGGAAGAAACCATACATCAGCAATCTGAACCAATATTTTTTTTAACACCCTTGCATACTATCATAAGAGTTATTCAGATTATAGAACACCTAGCAGCAGGCTTCATAACAGTCCCTTTACACAACATCAACTTTATATTGGCTTCATTGTGCATGCTGAGAAGGTCACATGAATACAGCAGTCCCATTCTTTTTAACTTCCCGTGTAGCAGCGCCACAACATTCACATACCTGCTAGCAGATAGTTAAAATTTGCAGACTCCTGTAACATCCCTTGCAAAATCCGATCACAAACCAGTCTTTTGAGATTTTGATACCATTTGGACAGCAGCAGCCGCAAGAAAGCACAGCGTAGCAGCACCCATTACTGATTAACAAAAAAACCGACTCATACAGCCTTCACGATAACCTGACTCATAGCCTTTCAGAAGCCTAAAATGTTCCATACCTACTCAACAGCTCCATGAAGTGTTTCCTGTTTCACATAAAAAAGTGACATAAAGAAGATACTGACGACTTCATTTATGGGTCAAACGGTTTAAAAGTCAGAAAAAGTATACCAGTATTTACAATCCCTCATTTTAATTATAGTCGTTGTATACATATATATAGAATATGAAATTCAAAATGAATACAAAAAACTAAAACGCTCAAACAATAAAATCACACGCCCACCTGACTCGCTCTTTGTCAATTTTGCAATTTGCAACAACTTTTAAGGATGCATTCAGAAACCGATTAGATGTCATTGAATAGCCTTTTTCCCACTCAAGTTTAAGATGCCTGCTATATCATGCGTGGCAATGAAAACTAGAAGTAGATGTCTTTACTAGAGGTAGCAAAATGTGTTGAAACAGACTGGGTTGGTTGTGAGCAGAGTGTCAATTCAAAAATTACATTTTTTAAAATAATATGTAGATTTGAATTATTAAAGATGGTTTACACATTTAAAATAAACTTTGGTCAAGTTTTGATTGGTCCACCCACTTGCTTTTAGCTATTTGTATGTATTTACCCATTTGATATGCATTAGATATAACATAACTCATATT
Organism: Flaveria bidentis; assembly: GCA_018326385.1. Lineage (NCBI taxonomy): Eukaryota > Viridiplantae > Streptophyta > Magnoliopsida > Asterales > Asteraceae > Flaveria > Flaveria bidentis. The sequence continues at coordinate 7,164 of BJCM01062717.1, read as the reverse complement.
CATAAGTAAATGAGTCGAAATTGTCACCTCAAATTTTTACCCTAGTTGCTCTAGATAGTCAACTTAAGCATAGAAATGGTAACATACACCAGGACAGAAGTGTCTGTTCTTTACAGTTCGTTTCAATTCCAATATCAATTTGGTTCTTAACATAAACTACCGAATGTCACAAAATTACAAATAGTTTATGTACTTCCAAAGTTTCAAGCTTTACCATGTAACTTGTAGAAACTTGTATCATAATCTGAAATGACGAGGGAGACGCACACATCTGCTCTGCGCTCTAAGTATCTCTTTGGCAAAATCTTGGTTTCCAGTAAGCAAAAGACCATTCAAGATTCGATTGAAAGTGAACTTTCGAGGGATGAATCCTCTATCCACCATTTCTATCAGCAGTTTCCCTGCCACCATCAGATCATCTGATCTCTTCCTCCCAAACATTGCACTAATCAAAACATTATATGTATCCAAATTAGGCAAACATTCACCACTACCCATTCTCTCGAACACCTCCAACCCCTTCTCAATCTCACCTTCATCACAATAATACCTAATGATCACATTGTAAGTTTGAACATTCGGATCACAGTCATCACGTTTCATCTTATCCAAATACTCCATCGCCCTATCCATCTTTCCAACATGACACAACCCTCTGATCACCACATGGTAAGTCGTCGAGTTTGGAGTATAACCCTTCTTCAACATCTCCTCAAACACCACAATAGCATTCTCCACGTTGTCCTTTTTGCATAAAACTTGAATAAACGCATTATAACTCGCAACAGAAGGAAGCACCCCTGACTCAAGCATTTCATCAAACACCTGGCGCGCCTTTTCAATCTCACCCGCAACCCCAAACCCATGAACCACAGTTGTGTAGGTAACCACATCCATGGCACATTTTCGTCGTTTCATCTCTACAAAGAACCGCCACGCTTCTTTCAACTGACTCGACTTAAAATACCCATTAAGAATCACATTATACGTTTTGAGAGATGGCTCTAAACCACTGTTAACCATCTCCCTCAACACCTCCAAAGCTCTGGGTGTTCGCTTAATCAAACAAAACCCATTAGCAATGATGTTATAACTAATCGTATCAGCCCTAAATCTTCTCTTCAAAACGTTAAACAACTTATACGCCATTTCAACACGTCTAGACTTGCATAACACATCAAGAAACATGTTAAAGCTATTCAAATCTTGCTGACATCCATACTCATGCATCGACAAGAAAACCCTAATGGCCTTATCGGGTTTTCCAGCGGATACATACCGTTCGGTGATAATCGCGAACGTTTTCGGGTTCGGGCCAATCCGTCGTTTTCGCATTCGGGCAACGAGCGCCCACACGGTCTTGTAGTCGCGCAATCGGGCGGCGATGTCGATGGTGTGGTCGAATGAATCGGCGGAGTGGGTGTAGGTGCGGTGGCGTTCGAGAAAGTTGAAGAATTGGATGGCTTTGGGGCCGTGGTTCCATAGGCGTTTGAGGATCTTGTTCACGAGCTCCGGCGTCCAGTGGATGGGTTTTGTTTGTAAATTGGGGGTTAGGGTTTGTGGGTCTGAGTTTAGGATGATGTTGGAGAGGGTGGCAGCTTCGTCGTCTGCAGGTGGTGGTGTAGTGGTGGTGGTGGTGGTGGTGATGCGGTGGTGGAATGGTGGTTTGTGTGTTAGAGAAGATGCGAGAGATGTGAGAAGCCTGTGGTTTGGTGACAGCATTTCCGATCACCGTCTCCGACTGTAAGTTAGTGACATTCTTCATCGCATAGTTCAACAGAGAAAGGTGAGTGCGTATTCTTCATCAGTTCATCGCATAGTATATGAAATTATGAATCTATGCATAGTTCAACTATTCTATCGTATCAAGTTTATTTCAATCTATGCATAGCTTAAGTTGAAAATTTTGTTGAATTTGAATCTTTATACAATGTTAAAACCCTAGACAACATTAAAAACAAAACGAATACAAACCAAATCAAATCATCTGGAGTGATTTTTTTAATGATCAACCCAATCCGATCTAACAAAAAAAACATTTTGGCAACCTAACCCTGTGAAAGTATTTTATATGGGCACATATGGACTGAAAATGCATCAAGAAACCACTATTGATCAATGTTTATCTCAATATACGGTATAGTAATTGTTTTTATGGTGGTGGTAGTGATCTAACCAAGGAGAAAATAATGAATCGAAATGGAAGATAAGACATGAAAAGAGAGTGAAGTGGTAGAGAGATGTGGTGGAGTTTGGATGGAAGGCAATGTCACTATGCCCGTGTGGGAAAGAAGCAATGAAGAGAATTCGAACAACAAGAAGGATAAATTGGATAAAAAACCAATGTGTTCTTTTTACATAGTTACTTGTTAGATAGCTATAAAATATATCACGAAGTGCGAACCCAAGTGATAAGCTCATTTTATTGTTGTCGTCATGACATTAGCCAAATTAAAAATTTTGTTAGGTATGACAAATATGTAAAATGTTACAATTCAGTTCCTTGTATGTTTGAGATGATTTAATATCAGCTTTCTCACCCTAGATACATTATGCTTGTATACACGACTATAGTCGTGTGATCTAAATTTATATAACTAAAATTTTAGTTAGAAAAAGGTTTATACATAAACATGTGTCAAAAAAATTGTTGTATGATTAGATTATGTTAGTTATATCGTAATGAATATTGCTAAAGTTGATCGGTTGATCCAAAACCATGTAGTTAAGATGAAAAATTCATGACTATGTGTATTAAAATTATAATATATTAATCACTTCACTTTGTTAATTTTGCAATATAACAAATACAAGGGTTATGTGATGGTAGAATCGTATATAATTGATTTTTTTACTATAGATTCTAGAAGAAAAAAAATATATGTACATATACAAACTCGTGAGATATCATATAAACTAACTAATTTAAAATTTTACTTATTTCATCAAAATTCAAACAATTAAAGAAAAGACCGTCTCACTCTTATTTTTCTTTTGAAACTTTGAAAGGTTAATATTTACCCATTTTTTACCTCATAGTTTCATATTTACCTACCACAATATTGTCCTTATAATATGATATTCCACGGTTTTATTAAAAACAATTCTACAATTACCCAAGCAAAACAAGTATGTAGAATTAATCCAACTCAAATAATTTGTTGTTAGAAATTTGTTAAAACATTATATCTTCAGTTCTCAATAGTGTTTTTAGAACCGGAAGGGCGTGCTAATCGGACTGGAAACCAATTATAGTACTGGCCCGGTTGTGTGTATTTGAATTACTTTCAGTTGAACTAGCCGGTTATCGGTCGTACTAGTGAACCGGACCTGTTGTCGGACCATATTTCAAAAAGAAGTTTTATTTTTTTTCTTTTTCTAAATCTCATTGTCTGATTAAATTTAAATATTTATGATACATATTTTAGTTAATTAAGTGTTAATATTGTGTTAAAAGTATAATATCATTCTAAACATATAGTATTTTCATATTTTGTTTGCTAACTATATATATAAATAATATTGATGTATATATAAATAATATTAATTTTTTTATATATATGACACATCCGGTTCTTAAATCTGGTCTGAATGATCCGACCGGTCCAACCTATTAACCTCATAGATGATCGGTCTGTTGTCCGCTATGGTGTTTAATATATTGCTTTTCAAGTTTTGTATGTCTTCCATTTCAGCCATAACAAATAAAAACAACAGATCCATGTCTTTTTGATGTTACAATACAAATCGCAACATCAAGACTTGGGCATAGTAGCGTTTTAGATGGCTTTTGAGGTAAATTTATTTATATTATGAAGGGTCTCAATTATATATAACTTAATTGCAAACGTCGATTACTAAAAACTTGAGTTTTCCTTTTGTCTTTGTTATATATTTATTTTTCCAGAAGATGACCAAATGGCTTTTCTTGGTTTCTTTGGGCTATTTAAAATGCTTACGTTGCCGGTTCAAATCCTATGCTAAGCCTTTTTTTCGGTTGCTTTTTCGCTTATCTTTCTTCTATTTATTTACTTTAATTTGTTATATTTAAATAATTATATCGTGACATGCATGTAAAAATATTGCAATTCGTGAACTCAAAAACTTTTTCATTACTTCTGATGTGTCTTTTATCATATGTTTTGGTTTCCGTAAACAAACATATTTGACTTCTAGGATAAAGTATAATAACATATAGTGCGCTCTTATATGATAAAGTATGGTGCGACCTTAACAAATTTGTTATTCTAGGATTAAAATCATATAAATTAAAATTTAAAAAAACTAGTAAACAACGAGTAACATTGGTTCTATTGATACGATCATTGTTTCTACTGTATATATTTTCATTATAATATTTACATTCTATGCATGTTATAACATAATGCATGTAACCAACATAGCTTGTAACTTCTTGTGTTTAGCATGTGATTCATTGCATATAAATATCACTTTATTCTTTTTAGAAAACAATAAACACTTTACTGCTTTTCTTGCAACGTCAAGTACTTATTTTTTATGACATTTTGAGATTCACTGATGCCTCAACGGAAACAAAGCTGATGATTTCTGTGATGGTTTACATTGAGCTAATGCAATAGTTAGTGGGCTCATACTAACCAAATAATCAAAATAACAAAAAAAAAACTTATATATTTAACTAAGTAAACAAGATGTCTAAGTGTATATATAACTCGATAAACAAGGGCATTAATTACGTCAAGAAAATATTCATTTCAAGAAGAAGATGTTCCTCTATTCAACATTTCTCTCAATCGTTGAAGGGAATCAAGTCTTTGTAATTTTAGTTGCTGCTTAAACCTTTTGATGAAGTCATCAGCTTTTGCATCTACACTTTCATCAGCTTTTGCATCTACACTTTCATCAGCTTTTGCATCTACACTTTCATCGTGCACCCGAACTGCATTTTTCTTTGTCGCTAGCCGACGCCGGATGTTATTTTCTTCACCGTGGTTTGATGTCGCCACCTTCTTCACGCTACCTGATTCTATAAGCTTACCTGGTGACTCGTTCACCGGAGTTGCACTAGACTTTTCCGACACTACAATAAATATATCAAAACGCGGTATAAATAAGTGGCAAATTAGTTTTTTAATAATCCAAAAATATGATATTTTGATTGATGATAACTTTTGGTACTCTCAATTTGATCAATGGTACTTCTACTTTTTATGCCTATTGTTAAACTATTCTTACTTATATAATCATCATATATTAAACAAATTAAATCAAGTAGAAGTAAAGTGTGTGTATCAGTAATGATTATACAAATATGATTATTTTATTATTAGAAATAAAAGTGAAAGTTACGAGTGTGATGGTTTGAATTATCATCGATAAATGATCAAATTAGGCATAGGATGATGATTTCTCATGCATCCAATCAATTTGTATAAAATATTAAGTGTTAGCAACTTTAATAAGCAACAAATAGAAACATCTATGATGCATAAATAAACATACTTACGATTAGCTATTGGTTGTAGGGCGACTTACCACTCGTGATGTTATCATCTTCAACTGAATCATCTTTATGTTGATCGGAGTTTAAAGGAGCACTGAGTTTGAATGACTTAACTCGGTCCAACAACGAAAGACTTCGAGCTCCTTTAGTTGGTGAGTTACCGAGTTGCTCTGACTCGGTGTGGAACGAGTTGTGAAAAGAAGAGAAAGAGAACTCAATGGACTTAACCCGTTGCAAAAGAGACGGGGGACGACTGAGTTGACTCACTGAGTCATGTTCAGTTGTTTCAGAGTGAACTTTAGACTGATGGTCTGACTCTGGGGTACTGGTGTAGAACGATGATAAGTTCACAGACTTGACTCGTTCGAGCAGCGAAGGCGATCGAGTGAGTTGACTCGGCATATTATCATGATGATGATGATCGTTGGGAGACTTGAAGTTTGAAGCTACGAAGATGGTGATGATCATGAGGTTAAGAACACAAAAAAGAACAGTGGGTGTCCACCAATCCGCCATGGAAGCCAACATGGTAGAAATCGCCATTGATGAATCACTTCAAGAAATTATTACTGTGTGTTTATATTAAGTGATGAAGAAGATGAAGATGAAGATGTGGAACTATGTGTTCATACACAGGTAAAGACATTAAAGTGTGTTTACATTAATAAAGACAAATTAGGTCATTATCACTACTTTAGTGTTTAGTGTGTGATGTGTATATGATTCCAAATTATGATTATCAATTTATCATATTATAAAAATTGGTGAATTTATTTTGTCACTTAGTTTAAAATTCATGAGGTTTGTATGGGTTATATGATATGATTATTTCAGATTTTAAACATGATGTATGCATGTTCTCTGTCTTTAACTCTTAATCAAGTCTGAATTAACATCATAAAAAAAATCTTTTATATCGATAAGTTTATATATCTTCCTCTGGAGTTTGTAATTGTTACTTTTTCGCATAAAGCTTTGGTTATTTTTGTCATAGAATAACTGTATATTTAGTTTCTTATTAAGTTTATAAATATTCTAGTTTATATGTTTATTTTCTAGTTTTTATTCCATAATTAATTGTTCGTATTTTTATTTATTACTTTAAGACACTGAATTATAAAAACTATTTAGATGCCAACAAAATTAAAAAATTAAAGCTTTAGGGAAGACGTGAAAAAGAACTGAGGACCGGAAACCAAACAAATTTTTATTTGCTCGACTTTATTAATAAGGATCAGGTATTATAGAATTTATTGGATATAAAACACACATTAAGAGGTTGTTTCGCAATCTAATGTCAGATTATTATAAGTCTGACTGAATAAAAAATAATATTTGAATCATTTGATATCTTCTTAAAACTTACTCATTTAGAGACTTTATCAACCATTAAGTTGTGACTTTTAAATAAACCAAACAATCTTCAACCGATTAAGGAATATATCCTTTTAATGGAATCATTAAGAGACGACCAATAGTCTTTAATTTTAGATAACTAAAAACTAAAGTATTTGTACCCTAAACGTTTACATACATTTGTAGTTTATTTATTACTTTTATCTTTCAAAACTTCATTTTTAGAAATTTTAATCAAAAAAAATTATTTTTGAAAAAATTATCATTTTATAAAAATTTTATTATATAGAAACACTAGTTTTTACTTATTTTCATTTCTTATT
>BJCM01062716.1:0-14402 GCA_018326385.1 Flaveria bidentis | reverse complement strand
TGTTTTGATAGCACATCTTGTTGTGCAGGGATGAGGATATCATGTTCTTGAAGGTCTCTTCTTCAAGAATACTCTTTTTTGCCCTGGCTTTGCTGATCACAAGCTCAGCCTAGCGCTCAGTCAGCTTGGTTATGAGATCTTTGATTTGAGTCCTAAAATCTGTATGTTCATGTTTTAGAACTGAAATGGTTTTCTCTAAGTCCTCTATCTTCAGTTTATAATCATTTTCAGACTTTCTAAAATTAGATTTTAAAATGTTTAAGGATTCAAGATCAGATCTCATGTACAAGTTATTGGACCTGTATCTATTTACTTTAGCAATGCATTCAGGAGTACAGAGATGTTCTAATACCTTGGCTTCATCATGATCTGCCATCAATGCTTGATTTGGAGAAGCATCTTCCACCTAAAAGCTTCAGTCAAGGCCTCCTTCTTCAACAGCAATTGCAACCTGCTGCTTTGACTTCTCATTCTGGAGAGTTTTGTCAGTGTAGTTAGGTCTGTACTATGTTTGGCCACCACTTTTTTTAGGTGCCTTACACTCTCTGGCAAAATGGCCCATAAAGTTACAGTTGTAACACTTGACTTTGCCTTTGTCCAGGCCAAACATTCCACTGGTTGCATTGCTTGGAAACTTCCTACCAGTCCTCTTGTACAACTTCTTGGCTCTATGAGTAAGAAGAACCATCTGCTGGACTATTTCCATGTATTCCAGATCATCTAGATGAATATTGTCCAGGTCTTCAAGACTGAACAGAGAGTTGCCACAACTTTCATCAGAAAACACAAAAGCTTGAGAAGAGCTTATCTCTTGGAATGGGCTTCCTTGAGTGTAGTTCTCCCTTGGTGTCTCTAGGAAGATGATGAAAGGACCCTTTGGTGAGTTGTCAGGGTAGCATATGTGATGATGTTTGGGTTCTATGCTATCCCGTTCAATCACATGTAAGGCTGAACCTATTTGATTGTTGGAGTTGCCAGATGAACCTAGCATGTTCATCTCCATCTGGTAGCCACTGAGAATCCCATATAACTCTGTCAGAGTAAGATTTTTGTGATTTTCAGTTCTCTTGATCACCATATAGTAGTGTATCCAATGCCTAGGAAGTGAGGACATGAACTTCCTTACAATGTCTCTGTTTTCAAGAGAAACTCCTCCATCCACAAGGGTATCCACAATCTCAACATACTTGAAATATTGTTGAGTCATGGTTTCACCTGTTTTGATGGTGAAGTTTTCAAACTATTGATTCAGGAGATCTTTCTTGTTCTCCTTGGCTTAAGATAAGCCCTCATACATCATTTTCAGTGCATCCCACAGCTTCTTAGCTGTTTTGCACTTCTTGAAACCTCTATACATAGAGATTGGAAGAGAAGTTTGAAGCGTTGTCATGGCTTTTCTGTCAATCTCTACTCTCTTCCTATCTTCATCAGAGTAGTTAGCCACATCCTTGGGGATCATACCAGCACTAGTAGCAGAGGGGGTGCTAGGTATGAAAGGCCCATTCTTAATAGACTCCCACATTCTTGAATCTAGAGACCTGATGAAACCTTCCATTCTCAAACACCACGTATCAAACTCATCAAGAGTGATCAGTGGTGACTTGTTCATGGTTCCAGTTTCCATATCAGTCTTGGAAATGGCTGCCATTTGAAAAGTTTGAAATTTGTGTGTGTGAGGGATCTTAAGATGGTGAGATCTTATATCAAGAGCCTGAAAAGCTTTGAAACCAAATACAAGACTGGTGAAGGGGGTCACTTACAACACAACTACACAAAGAGGAGATTAACCAAACTTAATCAAACAGTAACACTGGATTAACCACAAGTTTGACACTAAGAACACAAGTAATATGTAAGAGACTAAACAAGAGAACACAAGTGTTTAGTTTTCAAGTATGCAATATATTGCTTTCGTATGTTGTATTACAAGTGTTACAAAGCATAATGGAAAGATACAAGAACAAGGAATACTTATACTACAACCTACGGCTGGCTATACCTTGAAAGCCAGCTGCATACAATTGAGTAGACACATAAAAAATCAATTGTAGAGTCAAAAGGCACATTGCCTTTTGACTAGTGACTATGGCATGCCATAGCTCACATCCTTATCTATTACAAAAAGGATAAAGTACATGAAGTAGAAAGTTACAGACTCAAGACCTCAATGTACAGTTACCAAAAGCATGGACCTTTTCACCAACTCGTGTAAGTTGGTGACTTTACAGAGATGTAGCAGAAAGATGTCCTACTTTACGGAACAGTACATCAAATAAAGCATGTGTCAAAAGTCTTCTGAAGAAATCTATCTTCATGAGTTGAAGCTTCAGAAGACTTTGTCTCTAAGGCTTCGGAAGACTTCATCTTTGTCTTCAGAAGATATTGGTCTTGGCTTTGGAAGATTTCACACTTAGAATATTTCAGTTCCATGTGTGAAACTTCCTAAGAATTCTTCTTCAATGCACTTGTGCAACATGCAGGATAGACTTTGGATGGTTGGGTTGCATTAGCCTGTTCGTTTATCTCTACAGTTTTTAACATCTTTAGCCTTTTGTTTATTTGGACTATGACGTGGTGCACATGTTTGGTGAACTGGTTTGGTCGTTTTGGGTTTAGAGATAGACATGTTTGACCCTGACTTTACATTAACCTTTTCAAACTTTTCTTCCAAATCCACAATAGGCATCTTACCTTTAGATTTCAAAGTATCCTCCTTCTATTTAGTTACCGATTCCACCGATTTACACGTAGAATCTGGATCACTAACTAAAGTAGTGGACACCACATGATCCTTAATAGGATTGTTATTCACTGGTCTACATTTAGCATTTAACAATATGTCATGTGGTGGTGGAACCACTTTGTAACCCAACCCCTCCCCGTTATTTCGTTCTTTCACTATGTGTTGAACTATTTGAGAAGAACTAGTCCAACTGTGAAGTTTTTGTTTTAATGAGTTGACTTCAATTTCTAAAACTGCCTTTTCTTTCTTAGTTTCTTCCAGGGTGTTTATGTAGAACTTTATGTCATTTGCTTGATTAAAAGCAACGACTTTGTTTTCCCTTAATTGTTTATTTAAAAGTTCTATTTTCTCTTTATAACTATGGTCATTTTGTTTTAAAATCCGATTAGCTTCTGTGCACAGTTGTAAGTCATTTACTAAGCTATCATTGTGGTCTAATAACCTAGCAAATTTTTAATCTATGCTTTCTCTAAATTTGTTACATTCATTACAAGAATGATTTTCAAAGAGTTTGTCTTTAGTACTTACCTATGAAGATTCAGTTGAATAAGCCATCAGCGCAAAGTTTAACTCTTCAGATGCTAGAGATTTCGAATATGTAGTTGTATGATCTTCTTCAATCAGGTGATTGACCACATTCGCGGTATCTTCATTATCTGACATCACTAGTTTAACTACGATTTCACCTTCGCTTGCAGTGTCATCATCTAAACCCTCAACATTGGCAATGTTTGATTCACCCAAATACACAAAGTTGAAGGTCTAATCCTGTCCTTCATCAGTTTGAGCAGTCAAGGCCTTTGTCTCTTTGCTTGACGAGGTAGCTCCACTTGTCGGTTTGTCTTGACAGTTAAAAGACGAGAATGGATTCCCGTTACCTGTCTTCTTAGGCTTTACACATTCATGTTTGAAGTGCCCTTCTCTCCATAGTTAAAGAAGGAAAACTTTTTTGAAACCAAAAGTTGTATCCTTTGGGGCTATCAATTTCTGTCCTGTCTTCTTCACAAACTTTTTTTGCTCTCCTGACAGCACTTGTCAAAGCCATATAATGTCCATTCGTTCTAGTTCATTCTCGTCCACTTGCTCGTAATCCTCATTTGCCAGATGGCAATTTCTGATCTTTCCTGCAACTAGACCATCATAAGATTGAACAACCGCTGCTAGGAAATCCATGTGCTCCTTTGCAACCTCTACAATATTATTACCAAGATTCTTAGTCCTCAACTTCGTAGTATTTGCTTCAGGTACTATGAATTGGGTGCAAGATGACCCTAACGTTTTAGATCCTGAAGTAGTGGCTTGGGAAGGAGCTGCAGAACTAGACAAAAATGTCATTTGTAGTGGTGCTCCTGAACTTTTTGGAGTCGTAGATGGGTTATAAAGTGATGGTTTCTGATCATATGATCCTTTTTGTGATCTGTACTTCATCCTCAATTCTTCCTCTTTTAGCTACAGAATGAAATCATTAATATCGAACTTCGCAAGCATATCATTCTGTCTCAGATTTGACACAAACAAGACCCACTTCTCTGGCCAACCATCTACAAAACTTAACAACTTATCTTCCATGGACATGGTTACCCCATGAGTGTGCAGCTCACTCATCAAATGGTAGAATCGGTCGATAATGTCATCTAGGCTTTCTTTTTCATATCGAATAAAAGTTATCAAACTCCTTCTCCCGAGCCTGTGCTTTCAAGACTTTCAACCTTGCATTCCCGTCATGCGTTGCATTCCCGTCATATCAACTGAGTCAACAGAGCATACACCTTCTTTTCAGCATTGTCTTTACCTTCTGGCTATCAGTCACGCTGCCCAAAGTAAGTTTAACACCAGCAGCACCAACCGACATACTATAACCTGTCTCGATTGATTCCCATAGATTAGGATCAATTTCATTTAGATATATCTCAAACCGTTGCTTCCATTGTGGGTAATCATCTAACGCTATAAGTTTGGGTGGTTTATTATGATTCCCAATCTCATTTTCGAGAAGCAAAAGATTCTAGATCCGAGAGTCCCTACCGGTAGTAAACGTAGAGTACTGATCTTCCATTTCTATAAACTTTGAACTTAAACCTAAGACTTATTCACTTGTACGAATGGAGAAGTGTGAATGGGCCAGTCGTGCGACTGAACAAATGTGGATGGGTCAATCGTGCGATTAAACAAATGACGATGAACAACCGTGCGATTGGACAAATACAGATGAAAAACCGTGCGATTGGACAAATGTTGATGGACAATGCGAATACGGTGGTTTAGTCATACGATTGAATTGGGTTACTGAGTTCAATTGTGCGAATTGGAGGTGCGATTGAGTTCAGTCGTACGATTGAGTCAATCGTGCGACTGAAGGGTGTTGTTTTTGAAAATTCGAAGGTTTTTAATACTTTAACACAAAAACACAAGTTTTCAAGAACCCTAATCTGCCGTATGCCAAAAACTTAAACTTTTAGACTTGGAGACGTCAAAAACATAATTTTACTCAAAAAAGGTGACTCTTTTAAATGAAAAATGTGATTTTTGCATCGAAACTAATCGAATCACACGAAAAATCAAAAGCCTTGGCTCTGATACCACTTGTTAGGGGACCGTGTACCTACGGAGTACTAACTGATAATGTGTGTATACCTAATGAAATAGTGCGGAATCCTATTTGATTGGCGATCCATTTAGTGAGAATGCAGTTTCTATCAATATAAAGATTAATGAAACATTAAGAACGATTAGAACACGATAAACTGTGAATTATGATGTTGGAACAGGTTATCTGGAGTCTGTGGACGTCTAGGGTACGTATGTGAGTCGAAATTCTTGAAGTGTTACGTTTATCCACGGATTAGGTGCTATTTATAGGTTAGGGTTTGTCAATAGTACGACTGAACATTAGCATGGTTCATCGTGTGACTGAATCATGCGATTGATCCATACGCACGACTAAACCTTCAGTCATGCGACTGAGCCATTCTTATGTCTCAATTGTCCGACTGATCCAGTCTCCTGGTTCAGTCGTGCGACTAGTCCATTAGCATGAAGTGTTCATGCGTATGGTCCGTTAGCATGGTCCATTCGCATGAAGACTTCATAAAATTAAGTTTGAACATGTTTCTCAATCATTATTGACTAAGAACTATGAAAACAACCACAAACCTAAATAGTTAGTTCAATATGCTTTATTACACAATAAACAATGAATCATTAAACATTATAAGCATCAATCACATATTGCATTTCATTCAACTCATTCATTACACGTATGTAAGACATGAAAGACATTTTACATTAAGCTCTTAAACTAGGTACATATGTATCAACACATTCGCCGATAGGCAAATGTGCCTTATGGACAAGTGAATGTCGTCTTTTCTTGATCTTTGGGAGTAACATGAATTTTAAAATAACCGGAGAAACCATCGAGGAAATAATAAAACATTTTTTCAGATAATCTCTCAAGCATTTGGTCGATGAATGGAAGAGGGAAGTGATCTTTCCTTGTTGCGTCCTTTAGTGTGTGATAGTCGATGCAAACTCTCCATCCTGTAACTGTACGAGTGGGAATGAGATCATTTTTCTAGTTACTCACAACACCATTCCTCTTTTCTTTGGAACAACTTGGACATGACTGACCCAAAGTGAATTAGAAATAGGGTAAATAAAACTGGTATCTAGCAGTTTGATTACTTCTTTCTTCACCACCTCTTGCATTCTTGGATTTAAACGTCTTTCAGGTTGAATGATGGATTTGAAGTTCTCCTCCATCAGTATCTTGTGAGTGCAAAAGGATGGATTGATTCCATTGATTTCCATGATTTTCCATGAAATTGCTCATTTGTGTGCCTTAAGCACATTGAGGAACTTGCTCTTCTCATCAACTCATAAGGCGGATAGATTATGACAGGAAGTTGAGATGTGTTTTCAAGAAAGGCGTATTCGAGATGAGATGAATGTTATTTGAGCTCTTAAATCGGAGGTTCTTCAATAAAAGGTTTGGCTTTAGGTTCTAGCTTTTGTTCAATGATCTCAAATGCTTCTTGATGAGATAATGTTTCATCAACTTCTAGTCCTGGAATGATTTGATTCTCATAGATGGGTTCAGTGATTTGGACTTCTATTAATTGAGTGTTGCAAACTTCATTTCAAAGAGTTTTCTTTAAATGACAGCTTATGATTGAATCGCAAGTATCAACGTAACAAAGTGAGTCATCATGATGTTAAGGGTGTTTCATGGACTGCCCTATATCGAAATTTACTCTATCCTCGTCTACTCGAAGCATGAGTTAGCCTGTACAAACATCAATGAGTGCTTGAGCAGTCGCTAAGAAAAGTCGATGTAGGATAAGAGAACATTCTTGTCCTCATCCATGTCAAGAATCATAAAATCAATGGGAAATACGCATTTGTCGATTTTAACTAATAGATTTTCAATGATGTCATCGGATATATAATAGAACGGTGAGCTAGTTGGATGCCCGTACGGGTAGGTCTAGGTTCACCTAAGTTTAACTGTTCAAAACCGCATAAGGCATAGGGTTAATGCTATCACCAAAATCAGCTAAAGCATTTCTAACAGAAAGATTTCCGTTAGACAAGCTATGGTGAAACTTCCTTGATTAGTCATCTTTGGACGTAGTTTGTTTTGAAGAATTGTAGAGCATTCCTTTTTCAATACTACGTGTGATAACTCTTCCAGTTTCTTTTGTTCAACAAGACACCATTTAGAAACTTAGCATAGTTTGGCATTTGGGCTAAGGATTTAATAAAAGGCAGATTGATGTGGAGTGGTTTGAACAACCCATGCCTTGTTGTGCCTCCATTCGTTGTTATCTTTAACGACCTGGATAAGGAGGCGTTGGAACATAGGGTGGTGGTGGTATGTATTTCTTGGTTGGTTATGCAACAACAACAGGTTTCTTTTGCGTATCACTTGCATTACTTGGAGTTTCATTTTCTACTTCTTCAATGATGGGTTGTAATGCAGGTGCACCACCTTGAGTGGTTTTGCCACTCCTGGTGGTGATGGCTCTGACTTGAGCATTAGGGTTTGTCACAGTTTTGCTGGGCAAATTTCCTTAAGGTCTTTTCAGATAGTTGTGCTATCTGACCTACTTGGTGTTCTATGGTTTGTAATGATGATTTGTTGCTTTTGATGCCAGTCTCGTTTCTTTGGAACCACTCATTTCTTCGATTAGGTTTCTAAATGTACTCATCTATGGATTGTGTGGTTAACAACAATTGCTGCAATAAGACTTCCATTGATGATGCTCCATGGTCTTGGCTACTACTGCTTGGACCTTGGTATGGTGGTTTTGGTTGCTGGTGAGTTCGCCATCGGTGAATCCATATGATGATTGGTTGTTACTAGCATCTCTGTAATTCGAGTTGCTTCTCCATTTTGAGTTGTTGTTACATGAGTTGTTTAGGCCTCCTACGTAGTCAACGTCTTCAACAATCATAATGCCTTGTGGGCATTCGTTGGTCTTCTATGAATTTCCAAATGTGTTACATCGTGTTGCAGTTTTCTTTAGCTTGGCTTGCAATTGTTCAAATCATTTGGTTAGAGCATCTAATTGAGTTGTAATTAGTGTTTTAGAGTCTACATGATGAATGCCTTTATAACTAGTTTGGTTCTTAAGGGATTATAAGCAAAGCTCTTCTTAGCTGCTTTTTTCTAGGGCTTGGTATGCCTCGGTTGGCGTGACACTTTCAAAATCTCCTCCCGCACTTTGGTCAACAGTTTGTTTGTGTGCTTCATTGATTGCATCATAAAAACTTAGACACTTCATCCACAGATCAAGTCCATGATGTGGGCATCTCCGAAGGAGACCTTTGTATCTCTCCCATGTTGTGTGCAATGATTCATCATTGTGTTGGTGAAAGCTTGTG
Organism: Flaveria bidentis; assembly: GCA_018326385.1. Classification (NCBI taxonomy): domain Eukaryota; kingdom Viridiplantae; phylum Streptophyta; class Magnoliopsida; order Asterales; family Asteraceae; genus Flaveria; species Flaveria bidentis. Next base: position 5,773 of record BJCM01062716.1, on the reverse strand, counting down.
ATTCTGCTTCTCAGTTTAACAGTGTGATCGGGTGGAAACTATTTCAAAATGAATTGTTCAGCCATTTCCGCCTATGTTGTGCTGGAACCATGCGAAAGCGAATCAATCTAGTTAATGGCTCAGCCTCGAAGTGAAAATGGAAAAAGTCTTAGTCGAATGGCATCGTCTGAGCAGTTATTGATTTTGAAAGTCGCACAAATACGAAGGAATCACGAGATGTGTGTGTTAGGATCTTCGTCTTGCAATCCATGGAACTGAATAGAGTTTCTATTAGTTAGATAATACTAAACTTAATCTTGAAATTGTTGGCCGCTATTGCTGGTTGACAACACTAGATTCGTAACCATCCATTGACGACATGGCATAGTGTTTTATCTTCATTTCCTCGTCTTGGTCAGCAATGTCTTCTTCGGATGGTATACCTTCCAAAATGTATTCTTTAATGATTGGTGCTGCTTGTTGTGGTCCTTTGCGTAATCTTTGACCACCAAGTCGTTCGGGTTCCAAAAGAGGTGAAACAAGTTAAGGGCTAGACGTGTCGAACATACATTAACCTAAGGAAGCAAAGGCTACTAAGGCTTAGAATGAATCAACAAAATGTAATTTAAACCACCTAAGGCAACCTTTCTAACAAAAATAAAATGAAGTTTGAACAAAAATATATTAACAAGTTATACACAAGATAGTAAAAATTAATACAGTCTTTCAAACTACCATGTGCCCCTGACAACGGCACCAAAAACTTGATGCGGTGCGGAGTGTATATATTTTGATACATATTTTTCGTATAGATTAAGTTTTAATTGGTTATTACAAATATTACATCCCACAAATAAAAGTCAAGTGTACCTATCGTGTGGTAATATAGGGTTGGTAAGAACCAAGTATCAACCCGTGGACACACTTCTCCTACTCAACAACCTTGAGGTTTTACTATCCGATTTAGTTTTTGTTTGAGAAAATGATAAAGTGCATCGGTAAGATTTTTTAGGGTTTATAACAATAAAGTAAACTAAGATTGAACCATTTGGATTTAAAACTAGGAATAAAAAGATATCATCCTAAATAGACTAGGCTTTTGTTACTGTGATGAATTGGTGGTATGATTTAAAGTTACTGATTAATGTAATTATGTTAACGTTTATAAAGATGAGTTGGTGCGATTTTTTTGTTTATCATGCTCTGTAGTCACTAGGATCACGCCAGACTAATTTTACTACTAAGATCAAAGCCCTAGTAACGTAGGTGAATCTTTTATGAATTATTTGACATACAATTTCTAAAAACATAACTTAATCTTAAAAATAAAGTTGATTAGGTTCCTTTCTAACATACCATTAATTTTAGAAAACTTTAACAATTACCGTAGATTTCTCAGACTAATAATAAGGAACCCGCAAATTATTAGAAAGTTAAGGTGATATGATTTCTAATAACCGTTTCTAGTTTATTAGCCATAGATTTATTAGAAAGACCGGTTTCACGAATGAAAGTTGATCATATGTTTTTCAACAGTGTATCATAATCACAATCAGAAACCATAAATTTGTTACTTCCCGTTTAAATGTAGATACTACCCATAAAAAGTTTTCCCATGACCATCATAACATTAACATAATATGTATCACACCATTAGTTCATCACAAATTACATAAGTTTCATCCAATTATGATGATAATAAGAGTTTTGCTCATAATGAGCTTGAACATAAGACAAAATAACATAAAAGATAGATATGAAATCAATGATGAAATGGAACAATTATACCAGTGATTCAGAATGGATGACGTTTAAACGATCCCGAGCTTCTTCCAAGTGTTGCATGCACTTCCCGAGCCTCTTAATGGTCTTGAAGACTCAACTCCTAAGAGAATTATGCAGAGTAACACTCCCACTAAATCTTACCAAAAATGGTAAACTTAAGCCTCTATTTATAGGCTTTCTGGATTGTTTAAGCATGACCCCATGCTAGTACAATGCTTACAAAAGTTGGACAGCTCGTACGTGCAACCTGTGTCAGGCATGAACACGGCTTGATGGTGCGAGACCCTGTGTTGGAGGTGCAACATGGCCCCATACTTGCTTTTAAGGGATAGTATATTTTGTCCTGTCAGATGTCCAAACACGGGGGTGTGTCAATTTAGCACAGGGTGTGTTTCAGGCAAGGCAAGGGGGCATACATAATAAAAATTGACTCTACTCGTCAGACTATGTACTGTCATCTTCTGGAATCACTTCACATTTCTTTTTCACGCCGTTGACCTCTAACATATATAAAAATATGGGTTTATCAAAATATTTTGGGTAGAGGTCAACGCGTTGAAAGTCCGTATTAATTTTAACGACATCGATTAAATTCTTTTCAAAACAATCACGTATAAAGTGATATTTAATTCCAATGTATTTGGTCTTAGGATGTTGACAGAATTTTTAGTTACGGCTATAGCAGCAGAATTATCAACAAATATAGGAGTATTAGAGAATTTCAAACCGTAGTCCCGCATTTGTTGTTGAATCCAGATGATTTGTGAACAGCAGCTTGCAGTAGCAACATATTTAGCTTCACAAGTTGACAGAGCAACTGATGTCTACTTCTTACAATGCCATGTGACTAATCTTCTCCCAAAGAATTGACATCCCACTGAAGTTGACTTGTAGTACATTTTGCATCCACCATAATCCGAATTGTTATACGTTTTAAGCTCAAAGTCATCGTCATGAGGATAACACAACCCAAGTGTTGGAGTACCCTTCAGATAATGAAATATCCTTTTGATGCCTATGAGATGGTTGACTTTCGCTTTGGCATGATATCTGGAGCAAAGACATGTCACGTACATGATATTAGGTTGTGAGTTAGTGAGGTCCATGAGGGATCCGATCATTCCTTGGTACGTGGTGACATCCACCAGATCACAATTTTCGTCGGGTGCCACATCGTGGTTTGTAGCAAATGGAGTCCCAGCTGCCGAAGCATTCTTCATATCAAACCGACTTAGGATATCACCTACATACTTGGTTTGATGTAGAAATATTCCATTTGGTGTATGATTCACCTGTAGCCCGAGAGCGAACTTCATCTCTCCCATGGCACTCATCTCAAATTCAACTTTCATTACTTCTTCGAATTCTTTGCATAATGCTTTGTTTTGGGAACCGAAGATTATGTCATATAGATCTGAACTAGCAGTAAGTCACTATCATTTTCTTTGATGAACAGTGTACAGTAAATCACTCCTCTGCGAAAGCCGTGTTTCACAAGATGAGTCGAGAGCTTTTCATACCATGCTCTAAGATCTTGGTGGAGCCCGTAGAGAGCCTTATCAAGCTTGTAAACTCTATCCCCATGGTATGGATCCTCAAATCCTTCGGGTTGACTGACATACACTATCTCACGGATTGCACCATGAAGGAATGCACTCTTTACTTCTAGTTGATAAAATTTAATCTTCATGTAAGATGCATAGGCTAGGAAGATACGGATTGCTTCCATTCTCGCCACATGTGCAAAGACTTCATTGTAATCAATACCCTCGACTTGTCGAAATCCATGAACTACAAGTCGAGCCTTGTATCTTATTATGACTCCTTGGTCATCTTTCTAGCATTTCCAGACCTATTTGGTGCCAATGACCTTAGCACCTTTAGGTCTATCCACCAGTGTCCATACTTGCATGGCACTCACCCATGCCTCATCGTTTAGGGCTTCATTAACATATTTTGGCTCGATTTGAGACACAAAACATTGATATGCACCATCGTGAAGATATCCCTTATTCCATTACTAAGGCATAATCAACTGAGTATAGCTGATTTCTTGTCTGTACTCCTAATCGAACATCTCCAATGACATTATCCAAAGGATGATTAACATTTAGTCATGATCCAGGAGTGGTGGGAACATCTACCTCATTATCCAGATTGTGAACACCAGGTTCAGTATCTAAGGTAGTGGGAGTGTGAGGTTTTGAAGTGTCAGAGGCATCAACATCTGATGCTTGTGTACTTGCAGTAGTTGGAACCTGTTCCTCCTGATCCACCTGATCATTTGCCACGTCTTCATCATCAAAGGAGGAGTCACTTATCTTAAGTGCTCCCCCTGAAGAGCTAGAAGACTCACCTTGTTCGGTATGTTGTATCCTAAGAAAATTCCTTCTTTGGCCTTCTCTCTAAACTTCTCTGACTGAGTTTTCTTCAGTAGGGTACATGGTGCACCAAATGGCTCGAGGTACTCCAGATTTGGTTTACGTCGTTGGAGCAACCCATAGCACGCTTTACCGTGACATTTGACCACTAAGACTCGATTGAAAGCATAACATGCGTTAGCTACTTCCTCGTTCCAAAATTGGATAGGTAGTTTCGAGTCAGCGAGCATCGTCCGAGCTGTCTCTATCAAGCTTCGATTATTTCTCTCAGCAACCCCACTCATTTGAGGAGTGTAGGCAGATGTGAACCGGTGAACAATTCCTTTTTCTTTGAAGAATGCCTCCATCCACTGGTTCTTGAACTCGGTACCGTTGTCTGACTGAACTTGCCTTATGTTAAGCTTGTAGAGTGACTCCAATGTAGTTACCAACTCTTTGAATGATTCAAATGTGTCTGATTTGGATTTCAGATACATCACCCAAGAAAATTTTGAGTAATCATCCATAACTACATAGAAGTACAAATCACCGGCAATGCTCTTTGTAGTAACTTGACCAAACAGATCCATGTGAAGGAGCTCAAGAGGCAGGTCAATTGAGTGAACTTTCTTTGCCTTATGAGACTTCTTTGTCTGTATGCTTTTCTTACACGTGACACAAAAATCCGGTAATTGGAAGTTCTTGACATTTACTCCACGCACTAGATCATTTTGGATCAAGTGATTCATCTTTTGTGGATTAATGTGTCCCATTCTCCTATGCCAGTTGATGGATTCTTTCTCTGTTTCCTTTGATAATAAGCATTGTACTTGATGATCGGTTGTGGAGGCCTTTAAGAGGTCCAAGACATATAAATCATTATATCTTGAAGCTGACATTAAGACTTGATCCTCCAGTATTACATACTCCTTCTTTAACACATAGCACTTCTTGTTGTCAAAGACTACTTTTAATCCTATCACAAAACTTGACTTTCTTGTTTCCCACTTCGCCTTGTGCTGTGATACAACCTTTTTTATTTCCAGCAAATGAAACGTGTCCTCATTTAATTTGTTTGATATTTGACAAGAGAGACAGGTTTCCAGTCATGTGCCTTGATGCCCCACTATCAATGATCTAGGTACTTGTAGAAGCTCTATAGCGGACACCCTGCACATTTAAAGGAAATGATTAGTTTAGGTTAGGTACCGAAGCCTTAACTCAGTTAGGTGACCCGGAGGAATCACACATCATAAATTCTACCCACTGTCCATTTGAAGGAGAGGTCAGATCATTCTTCTTCTTGTTCTCATTATCAGACACTAGAGTTGATTTTTATTTCTATAAGCTAGTTTTGTGTAAGGCCTGTTTGTGATAAACAGATAACTTGCTTACGATTTGAACTTTTATGTTCATTAATTATTTTTTGTGGAGTGATAGAACCCCTTTTAGAAGAACATGGTTTATGATCATGAATTTCAATTTTCTTTCTTGGTGTCTGATAATAAGGATAGTTAGAAGCAATGTGTCCATACTTTCCATAATTGTAGCATGATCTACTTTCGACATGTTGGTGGAACTGTTTTTGTGGGGAAGTGTATGACACAGGTGTGACTTTAGTCTGTTTGGGTTTTGACACTTCTTGTTTA
>BJCM01062715.1:0-11675 GCA_018326385.1 Flaveria bidentis | reverse complement strand
TTAAAATAATTCGTATTTTTTTTAAAAAAAATATGCTTTAGAAAAAAATATTTTTTTATAAAAAAATTATTTATTTAGAAATAAAATTAATAAATAGATTTCTTTCTTAATTTATTATATATCTAAAAAGGTGTTAAAATAATATTATTATTAATTTAGGTAATTATTTAATAAGAGAGATGCGAGAAAATTTTGATAAAAATGATTGTGGTGTTGTCACGTGTTATCCCGAAATAATTTTTATTAAAGTAGGTAGATTAGGGTTATATGTAATTTTACAATATTGATCAAACAAAAATAAGATATAGAAAATTACATCTTGAAAACTTTGGTTGATAACGAGAGGGTCAAATATGGAAATTCGACGTGTGGAATTTCGGAAGTGTGGAATTTCGGTTCTTCACCAGTCATTTGACGTGGGTCGATCGCAATCTACGGCATGTCTCGCACCTTCCATTTTGGCTTCAATTTTTAAAAATATATTTAACATACTGGATAACAATTAGAAATATTTTATTATTTAATAATTATTAGAAAATAAATATTAAGTTATTAATCCAACGAAATTATTATTATTTTAGTATGTATCAAGCCAAGAGTGAAGTGTTTCATTTTATGTATACACCGCTTGAAAATTCCGTCAACTTATTAATTCATATGAAGAAAACTTATAACAATAATAATAATAAATCAATATTTTGTTAGAGTCCAATAATATCATGCGACATTCATAAAGAGACAAGACTTGTTGAGACATTTGAGTAACGTCGGCATGGAAGACTCTAGTGGTCAACGTTCTTCAATTTTCGAATTTATTAATTTTTAGACTAATAAATCTCAATATATTTATGTTTACTTAAAATTTTCTTCACAAATAATCTGCTTTTTCCGTGTTCTCAAAAAATAACTTAATGATCAATTTAACAGCTTTGAATATCTATCAACTTCATGGCACAACAAAGATGTGGATGCATGTGTATACAAACTCTATCAATTGACTTAGAAACGTGTGATTCACATTAATTAATTGTGACAATTTTTCTTATATATAGTTTTTTATATAATTCCTGTAATTAAAACAGCTACCAATTTACAGTTGAAATTCCAATCTTTTGATAAAAATAAGAAATCTTATTAGCAGAATGTCTCGTTTAAGACATTTATGTAAACCTCTAGAGAATTTTAAAACAAAGTAAGAAGAAGAAATTTTATTTATGGATAAACTGAAATAAAAATAAAAAATAGTAAAAGATAGACTACAACCGATTTTGTCTTTTTGATCGCAAAAAGATTGTTCTTTCCTCCATAGCATCTGATTCTAATTCCAACCAATGATCTTCAATCTTTTTTCTACACAAACTGTAATCAATTTCATCAAATTCACCAAAAACCCATCATACCAAACAACAATCCAGACGCCACCAGAAGCGGCGGAGCCACCGTGAACATCCGGCGAGCGGCGGAGACAGGTTGCACGACGGGATAAATATCTCCCGGAGGACCAGTTATGTAGATGTAGTTCGGCGGAGCCTGTCCACTGCCACCGCCACCGCCACCGCCACCACCACCACCACCGTGTGAGGGCGGCGGAGGGCAGTCGACGGTGGGAGTGGGAGGCTGCTTCTTGGGCGGTGGTGGCGGAGAGGGCGGCGGCGGTGAGGGAACCGGCGGCGGAGGAGTGGCGTAGCAAGTGGTACCACAGGGACAAGCTCCACACTTGATTTGGTCGTTTGGTGATCCGACGGTGGTGGTGGTGGGAGGGGTGTCGTCGGCTTTGATCGGAACGAGGGTTACAAGGAGGATGGTAAACAGCAAGGGTATCGTCATTGAAAATTGAAAATTGAAAATTGAAATGGTGGTGGTGATGATGACGATGATGATGATGATGATGATGGTGGTTTGTTAAGTAATAATAACAAGGTAGCTTGCTCGTATGAATGTATGATGAAATTGAAATGGTGGGTGTTTAAGTTAAGTTGGTGGGTTGGCTTAATCCAGAAGGCACCACCCATTTTCGTTGCATATGCATCATGCATGTGGCATTACCTAATGGATGGCCCCACCAATATGCTCTTTCTCAATAATACTACATTAATACCTCACTTTTCCACTACTAAAACTTTCACATTCATTAGTTTTTAATAATATTTCGATTCGTTTTTTTCTCTCTTAGTTTTTATGTAAAATAATTATTTTTATTTAAAATTTTTTAAAAATTAATTTACTTTTAAAGGTTTCATAAATTATTTCAGTTCAATCTAAAAGTTTCATAAATTGTTTGAACTTAAATTAAAAACATAAAACTTTTAGATTGAAACTAAAACAAAAAATAAAACTTGTAAACTGAAATTGATGTTTTTAAACTTTTAAAGTAAAATATTTACTTTTATCAAACCTTAGGAAGAAAAATTAATTAAAATTAAAATTAACTTGTTTTTTAAATTTTTTTGGATTTCTATATCACGGACACGGAATACAAAACTAACTAAACCAGTTAATAAAAGTGGCTGATTGTGCAAAATGTTTTCAGTCAAAAGTAGTTTTTTTAAAGATGTAATATATCTTAGATGTTTTGTACCTATGGATGTTGTAAAAGGTATATGAATTTGAAGAAAAACTAATCTTATGATGATTTTCTTATTTAATACTCGTCTAATAGAAAGTAGTTAAACAAATTATCTACTCTATCAGTTTACTCGGTGTGATCAAGCCGGTATTCTAATATGGACATTTGTAGTTAAAATTTGTTGGCTTTTTTTAACATTTATACGAGGTTCTGATTATATAAAATTTAACAAATTGTGCCATTAACACATTATTTAAACCTTATTCTTATGTTTGTCTATAGAGATTTTCTTTTTCTCTACATGGATTTTAATAACGTGTGAGTTAATTAAACCAAAATTCTGTACATAAATATGGAACAATTAAGTTTTCTTTTTAAAGTTTATATATTGATTTATTGCTTATTGCGTGCATATGTGTTCTCCATGATTGTACTATGATTACGTAAAAATGGGAGGTCATTTTTCTGACACCTACAAAATTTCAACCATTTTTTATTTAATTATAGGATCTCTTATGAAGTTGTTATCTTCATAACGTCTTTACTAATCAACAAGACTTGAGATAATCAGTGTCTTATAATTTAAAAGATAAACATCATACAACAATCAATATCAAACTTAATATTTGAGTTCTAGAACAAGCATTAGTAGTTGAATTTTTATGATAGGTAGTGGTTCAACCCCAAAACATAATTGTAAGAAGACGTGTCTCCTTTTTAATCAAACACGCCAATTACAAGCCACTACTTTAAGCAACTATTTTTATCGACATATTATATATTTGACCCCCCTTGTTACGGATACTTTCATCCACTAATTTTTCACTTCGTTAGTTAAACGTTTCCACAAATAAGTTCTAATATTTAACATGAAGACTAATGACTAATGAGATACAAATGTTTATTGATAATTAATTATAGGCATTGAGAATTAACATGTGTTTTTACTTCGTAATTTTTTTTGAACAATCTGTTCACTTTGTAAGTATCTTGGATAATTTTCTGAATTGTGTATAGAATTAACCTACAATTTGAAGTATTTCAGTTGCATACCAAATCGATAATCGAATAAGATATAAAGTGATATCAAAAGAACTAAATGAGTATGAATTTTCCACTAAAATCCGTATGTTAGATCGAATTAAACCATATAAATCATGTGTATAAGGGTTTAACAATTACAAAAGACCATCCAACATGCCATTTAACGGTTACAACCATTATAGTTGTCAATGGTTTGACAATATGTCACCAACTCACCACAAACTCCATTAGTAATGGTTATAATAGCCATAATTGTTGACAAAAAAACATGCTTATTTACTACTATTGCACCAGTTACTACCTTATTACCTTGGACCCTGCTACCAAGGATTCTGTCCTTAAACTCTCATGGTTTAGTAGGTTTTGCCCTCTTAAACTATATATATTTTTATATCCCAAAACTTTATTAAATGAGTGTTTACTTTATATAATGTTCTCTACTCATATTAATATTAATATTAATGTTTAATCTAATTTCTCATGATTTGTTATTAAGTAAACTGTGGTTACCAAAACCGGACCCGTGAGACTAAAATACAAAACAAATGGAGTGTTGCATTTATATACCACTTGTTTTAATTATGTTTTCAATATGTAAATAATAATTTATAAACTTTCACCTTGTTTAGAGGCGTACACTTGAAAAAGAATCGTGTACAAATCTCTTTTTAATATAATTTTTGAAAAATGTTGGCACCGGCCATGCATGTTAATTAATTAGAATATATATGTCAAACGTAATATTTTATTTTTATTGATAGAGTGTACCTAAAGAAGGGCATGTGAGTAAGTTCATCCCAGCCTTAAAAGTAGGTTTCATGACATTATTATTGTCTCGGAAAAACATATAATAGACCATGTTCAATGGCCTTAAATGATTGAGCAACAATACAAATTAGCAAAAAGCAATTTTATTAGTTTGATGATGACTTATATGAAAGGAGAAATTAGATGTTACGTGTCGTTTATTTATATAGATAAGAATACAAAACATTTATGTGACATTAACGTCACCGAAGTAGTTATTATTATGTCATAGATTTATGTACAAGCTAGTAATTAACAAGTTATTAAATTTGAAGAAATCGGTTTCAATAAAAAAACAAGATAACTTTTAATAATTCAAATTATTATATTTTGACCTAACTAATACTACTAATTTTACTAGTAACTTTAAAATTAAGTGTACATTTATAATAATTTTGCTACTGAGATCAATGACGTTTATAATATATTCACTGGAGAGGAAAAAAATAATAAAATTGACGTTAAATCAATATTGTTATGTTTACACATCCATAGTTTTCTAATTGAATTATTGATTTAAACACAACACAGTACAGATTCAACAACACTAACATATTGTAAGTGCACATTTACATTAAGTAAATTGTACTTTGTACTTTACAGTAATTAACGTCCTGTAAACTACAATTTAATTGATGTAAATGAATATTTATGATGCAATTGGTGTATGTAACATAGATTTTTTCTTTTCCACCGTAAATATAAAAATTTGTTGACTTTATGATACAACATTTTAGTTAATTAATATTAAGGGAAACGTGATTGCCTAGGCTGCATCCAAGCATGGTAATATTTACCAATTGGACATCAATAGTCAATTGCTCCATGGGAAATAAATTTTCATGAAAATGCCCATCGGCAGTTCCCAATCCCAACAAGTCCGAAAATTAAATTTATTAAAAAGTGTTGTGTTAATAATTTAAATTATAAATTATTGACGATAATCCATATCAAGAATATTACCGATTACATTTTTAACTCTTTTAAGTTGTCAAAAACAATTATAGTAGCATAATTATTATAGGTTTTATACTTAGTTTCCACTTTCCACTCTATTTGGTTTGTAAGTTTTTACGTTTCGTTCAAAATCATATGCGAGTGAAATAAAGTGAAAACAAAATGTTAATAGTTGATTAATATACTATTATGATTGTCAATAGTATCAAAATCAAGTTAGATATATCATTGCTAAATTACAAATATAATTTATTTTCGCACATTAATACTTGTTTGACTATCAAGTGATCATACGTAGATCTCAAATATATGTTTTAATTGAAAACTTATTCTTCTTCATGACAATAGGCAATACTCATAGACAAAGGTGCGCAGAAATACATTAATGTGTGTATCAGAACCATCTATTTTGTAACCTTAAAACCGAAACCAATATTGAAACGATTTTGAAACCACATATATTATATATGTATGTGGTGTGATATGAAAGTGGAATCGTATATAAATATAGCGACGCAACCAGTGAATGGCAATAACATAAATTTAAAACTGGTGGCCATTGTTTCCTATACATTTCAATTTTTTTCATATGGACAGGTATAATCCCTCAATCTTTTCTTAAATATAGCTACTTTTAAAACGTAAACATCATATTTGATTGTTGACTTGTTGTCTATTTGTTATTATTAAATAATGTTGTGACCATTGATGGTTCCATTATATCAAGGTTATTTTAATAAAAAAAAGGTACACAACAATGAGGAATTTAATACAAGACACAGCTTTCAAATGTTAAAGAAAATCATGTGAACTTCGATCGATAAGGGTATTTTGTTTAGTGCGTCTCTTTACGACCCCTCGAACATGAATCAAATAATGATTAACCGATTTACATAAAATGGGTCAACAACAAATCATTTCCTAATGATTCAACTTCTCTTTACCCTGTTATTATTTTATAGTATTGAATGGATTTGTTTAGTTCTCAACTTCTCACTAATAAAAATTAAAAAAAATTGAATGAAAAGACTGTGACAAATCAAAGTTTGTTCAGACCCAAAATATAATCCAACTCTGGTGTCATGAAAGACCACATACTAGAGATGCCCAAATAAGGTATTGGAACCGAACCGATTCGAATTGATGGAACCTTACCCTCTGTAACCGGTCTGGGTGGGGTTGGGACTAGAACCAAGTATAATATGGTATGCCTTCATTTTTTTTATATTTTTTTATTATAATAATATAAACACTATATATGCATACATATATGCATACGTAGTTACACATACAATGATACAAATAAACACATACGTACATACAAGCATACATTGCTAGCACATATACATACATACACACACACATACCTGGTACACTTAGGGGGGTAGGAAGATTGAGTCCAGGTAGGAACCGATTGACTATATGTTTTTTAGAAATCCGGGTAGCAATTGCCAGTACAATTGGTTCCAAACTAGGTACACTTGGCGGTGGGTAGGAACCAAAAAGGTTATGAGTCAAGTCTTTGGGTTTGGGTATGAAACAGATATTTTGTGCACCTCTACTGCAAACGCCTTTCTTTGCCTGACATACTCTGTCATCAATGAAGTCAAAGGCTTGCTGGTTTGCTGGATGACAGGTTAATATACCTCTCATGGCTTAAAGCTCTTTACTAGTTAGTATGTTTCGAAAGCAAGATCAGGTTGGTGTTTAGTTAGCAAGAGAAGAGTGACTAAAATGAATAAAACAATAACCAATAAAGTAACAAATAATTTAAAAATACTAACATTAAATACAAACTTAAAGTTACCTACAACTTCTTAAACTGTAGTAACTAGTTAAATAACAAAGTAATAAACTAAGTGGATAACCATTTCATGTGTCATCACTTTTTGACTCTCTTCATAACTCATTTTAAGAAAAAACCTAAGAGCCATGGCCCATGGGTCAACAAGGCCGGTTAAGCTGACACTTAACTCATTATTAATTTATAGAATCTTTTAAAAGAGACATACTTTCGAGTTAGCCCAAACCACAGTTTTAAAGATAATTTATTTAAATACAACTCTTACGCCCCTTCATTCTGTCTACATCCAATAGCAACTCAACCTAATTGTACAATTTACTATACGCATGCCTGTGCTCTTTACTTGCAACTTTATACCAGACTCTAGTTTGGTGAAAAGAAAAACTTTCAATAAGCTAATGAACGGAACTCATGGCCTTAACAGCCTAAACCTCACTGTATCTCCTTCAAGATATACAAATGTTACAATTATTATCTATGTAAGACAACTTAAACAGGACATTTAATACCTCAAGTAATGCATGTTCTGAGAGGAAAGGCAAATTATCACCTGCTACAAATAACTTTCAAATCCCCTCTAAAACCGGTCAACAATAGAGTACATGACAAACACAGTCAAACTAAAACAATGGCATAAAACATGAGCTTATCATCACGGGAGTGTGGCGGCTTCCACTACAACTTTCTTATCATTCAGTATATTGGGAAGTGTTGGTTCTGATGGCACTGTGATGTTTTCCTCTCCTGTTGATGGGGCTGATGTAGCAGGAGGAGAACTTTCTTTATCTGCTTTTGGAGGAGATGATGATAATGGTGGAATCTTTTCATTTTCCTCTGTTTCTGGCTTTGATAACCCAACCTTTTCTCTCAGAATCTTGAGTTTTTCCAATATCATCTTCTTCATTTCAGCTTTACTAATGCGGGCTTCAGCGGGTTTAGGTGATGATTGAGTGATAGCGCTAAAAGATGCAGCAGTTAAAAACAACGCTAAATCTCTCCGTGAGACGCTCATGGATTTCTTCTCAGGTGTTTCTAACTTTTGAACTTCTTTATATCTCACCTGCATCCATCAAATAGAAATGCAGGTCTCTTATTATCTACCTTGTGAAGAATTATCATGGTGGAGAGTAACTTGCATAAAGATAAAATGCATGATGAAGAAAACCATTTTAGTTTATAAAAATCTGTTTTAATCACACAGGAATTATGAGTTTTAGTTTTCTCATATCATAGCAGACACAACACAGATACTAGACGTGATAGTGGGATTAACACCTATGAGGCTATGACATATCTTTTAACTGATCAATTTCAAAACTAAACATACATCTTCATAGGTTTTCTATACAAAAGATTTATTTGACCCGTAGTTTATCATTATCTAGTTAGGTTCTAGAGTTTTAAGTTGATTAGTTTTCATCTCATTTTTTACTCCATATTGTATCATATACGAAAAAAATACAATCTTTAATAAATCTCAATCAAAAAAAGTCTGCATTTGACACATTAATGCCCAATAAGCTATTCTTCACTTCAAAAATAACAAAAGTTACTTTACTTTACTTGTAACAAAAGAGCAAATCCATATGTGAAAGAGTTTGAATACTCGCACATCATCTATGTTCATAGCTGCCCTCTTACAGAAAAATATAAAAGAGACGAGTTTGGTGTTAACATGTATGGTTGTCAGTTGTCACAATTAATACATAACAAGTTCGTATAATATAATCACTAATGAGATCAAACCAATGCTAGAGAGTCTGTCTGTATTAAGGCTGAATTTACAAAATGAAAAGCACACATACACTCTCCATTGATTCCCAATGAAGCTCAAGTGTGAGTGCATAATCATCAATTTAAATTACCACTGAGCACTACACACACAGAAACACGTAGAGCATCCTGAATCAACACAGCAGTAATTAAGAACACCAAAGTAGAAATTGATTAAACGAAGAAGACGAAGTGAAAATGAAAAGCGATTACTTATTACTAATATCAAATTAATTCAACGGAACTGTTTAAGGGTGTTTTATGATTGAATAAACCTGAAGAGGAAGGGTAGATCGTTTGATGGGTGACACTTTGGCGTTAGATCCGTTTGATTGAGTCACCGGAGACGGTGGTCCGGCGATCATTTTAACGGTGAATGAGGCCATTTAGTTCGGAGATGAAAGCTGATTGGTGGGTTCGAGTGTGAATTTGAAGTCGGTGAGAGAGATTTGTGTTGGGATTCGGAAAGTCGAATCGAAAGCGAAAGTTGGAGGTAGGTAGGGGGTTTAAACCACTTATATTTTGCTATCTGGACCTGCTAGTTTATCTTTTGCTATATATCATCCTTTGAAGTTTGAAGTGATCTTTTACTTTGTTACATTTGAATTCAACACTAATTTTACAAACTAGAAATATGAAACTATAAAGTCAATGGATTGACATATTACTATATACACATTTAGGAAGATTGGTGGTTTTTACCACCGGCCATTCCACCCTTTTAAATTTTGTTTTTTATGTTTTGGCCTTTTAACTTTATAAAAATTATAAAAAAATATCGTTTTATCCTTTTTAAATTTCTAAAATTTTGGGTTTAACTTTTTTTAAAATTCAAGTTTGTCGACGATAAATTTAGTTCGAAAACCGGCTATTCCACCCCCTTAACTTCTGTTTTTTACGCTTTGGCCCCTTAACTTTCTAAAAACTATAGAAAAATATCGTTTTACCCTCCTTAATTTTCTAAAATTTTGGCTTTAACTCCTGTACAAATTCAAGTTTTTCGACGATAAATTTAGTTCAGAAACCGGCCATTCCACCCCCTTAGCTTTTGTTTTTTACACTTTGGCCCCTTAACTTTCTAAAAACTATAGAAAAATATCGTTTTACCCTCCTTAAATTTCTAAAATTTTGGGTTTAACTCCTGTATAAATTCAAGTTTGTCGACGATAAATTTAGTTCGGAAACGCAATGATGCAATTGCAATCTATACTTTATGACGTTGCATACAACATCGTTGCCTGTGTTTTATATTTACGCTTTGAGTTGGTCTACGTTTCAACATAACTTTATTTTAAAAAAATTTGGGTCAGATATAATACGTTTTTATTCAGGTAGAAATTCGATCTGCTCTACATTTTGACGTAACTTTAGTTTGCAAAACGAATCTGGTCGATTGTAGTGCATACTTTATCCCGCCACGTCCGCTGTCGCCGCAGCGCGGCGGGTACTAATTTCTCGTTTTTTTATTTATAACTCAAGGACAAAGAAAATAAGAATGTGTATGATGTGGATAATCATGTCTTATATTAACTAGTTTTATACTCGTCCGGTAGCCGGGTAGACTAATGTTACAAATATATAAAAAAAATTATGCCGGAAACAAAAAAAGTATATAAGAATGTGCAACGTGGGGGCTGTTTGATAATCTTTTAATCAGTCTCTTAATGGTTCAAATGTCTGAATGGTTCAGCACATAACGGTTCAGATTAATCTATAGTACATAAGCACAAGTTTTGATTTATCTAGAGTAGATAATTTTAAAAGGTGAACCAATCTATAGTACATAAACACAATAAATATAAAATTACCATTAAATTGTCAACCACACCCACTACAAAATAATAGCAACACGTTTTTTTACAAACGTGTATATATTAAGTAACCTATAAACTAACGGGTGTTGCTATGTAGACCCTATCTTATAATATCTCATTTTATAATCATTAAATACTTATATAATCACTAATCACTCATTAGTTGTTAACTAAATAACTAGACATAGAAAACTTTTTAATAGTTCACTAATTGTGTTTTTTATATATATGTTTTGGTGCTAAATTATACCTTTTTTATTCAACTTATCTTTCGAAAGGGGTTATTTTAATCATAATTTATAAAAGTTTATTAGTAAATTATATAGTTGTTTCAATTTTGTTAAATACCATTTTAAGGTAAGCTTTATGTATGTTACTTTTATATAATTTTTTCTTAAAAGTTTATGTTATAAAAATTTTAGTCCATCATGCATGCATCAACTGACACGAGTGTATTACGTGTGTGTGTGTGTATGTATATATATATATATATATATATCATATATCAAAAACATTATGAATTTTCCTAGATTATGTTAATTATTTATACTTTATAAAATATAAAGGTGCACCGGAATTTATTTTTAACCGTGTTCTTGTTTTATGTATTTTAAATTGTTTTACATATATAATCTACTTTTTTTGTTCTTTCTCATACGTTTTTCTCAAGTACTAACAAAAACTTATATCGATATACAATTTGGAAAATATATCATGTAAAAATAAAACTTATTTACTAAATTATAACTTTTCATATATAAATTTAATAACGCTAGACGCTTTGGGATAGCCATAAAAAATTTAATTAAATAATAAAATTTCATAAACACTTATAATTTTTAACATGGAAAATAATATGTATTATGCTGCAATTAATGTATTACACTCTCGTGAATTTCTTTTATTCCTA
>BJCM01062713.1:0-19768 GCA_018326385.1 Flaveria bidentis | reverse complement strand
TATAGTTATTATAAATATGAAGATTTATATAAGTTATATACTTAAATAATTAAATAAAATAATATACTTAATTAAAATATTATTTAGTTATAAAAATATAATTAGTAAATATAAATTTAAATGTCAGTTTATAGTGTTATAAGTAAAATAAAAATTAATGAAGTGAATTAAATAATATCATATCATTAAATAATATATTAATAATATTTATTAAATACATGAAAGAGACAAGGGTAAAAATGTCAAGTTTTATAAAATTTAATGGATAAATTTATCATATTACCCCTAAAGTGTCTTAAAATTTTAATCAAATCCTTATTCTACCCCTCTTAAATGTGATGTACTCATTTGTACATGTTGCTTTAAAACTTGTATTTGTGGTAAAATTACATCTCTATCCAAAGAGATGTATTATACAGTAGTATAGGTTATTGTTGTAACTTCATATCGCAAATAGTATTTATAGTTTGATGAATATTGTAAACTTGTAACAAATTTAGACAATTGTTTCAACTTGTTGATATCAGTCACTTTCACCAGTCTATAGGAGACCGCATTAATGTGACCATTTCATTATTTTGAATTGTGTAGAATACTTAAATTCTTATAATTAATCACCAAAAAGATAAAAGATTAGATTTCTTTATTTTCATACAAAGGAATATATAATTTCAACTATGTTGTTCTTACATTTCTTAATATACTTAACTTCTCCGTTGAAAGTATAATGATGTAGGATTATGAAGAAGTCGTATCACAAGGAGTCAAGAACAAGAACACGATAGAACTCAAAGTTAATCAATATCAAGGTATTAAAGGCGTCAAAAAATAAAAACAAGATAAATACTTGAACAAATAAAGAGATAACTAAAAAATATTCAAACGCAAGTCCTTGAGATAAACTTCAATCAACCAACTTGAGATCTTTATGCACGCCCTCAATATATCACAATAAAAATAGAGATATAAAATGTAAAAATATGTTACTTTTTACTTAAGATATTTACATTAACTCAAAAATTATCAAACTGAATAATTTCTTTTAGATTTTTTATGTTTTTATAAAATCTTATAATTCTGGATTTCTGTCTACAACGTAAAACTTTGAAATCTAGATATTTTTGTGTTCATTGGTGTAAAGCTATTGGAGCTAGGGAAGCTATGTTACAACTTGAAACTTTGAAATTGTTAATTGTGTTGCATTTGTATTCGTGATCTTGTATAATTAATCATTGTTTTAAAGATGGTGGGATCACTACTAAATTTACAACCGCAACCCCAAACATAAAGAAGCAGTTGTAAATTATGCGACTATGAACCATCTAGTTTCGATTGCAATATAGTCATAAAATCATATAAAGTAATTTACCAACACTAAATTATGAATACCAGTTACAGTCAAAGATTTTTTGTCCCAATATAATCAGAAACATGCAATCAGCCTGTCGTATAAGAGTAGGTTTTAATCAAACGCAAATGTGGTATTGGCCGCAAAACAATCACAAATATTGTGACTTCTAGTCCAGTTATTAAAATCAATAAGCCGCCCGCCATTCTAGCTACGACTGAATGATAGAGGTATTGTTGTATGAGAAGAAGATTGGGGTTCTGTTGCTAATAAAATAGATTAGAAATTGATATAGTTAAGAAAAATAGATTAGAAATTGATATAGTTTAAAAGTAGGAAAATTAATATAAGATTAGAAAAAAAAACTAAAATCAGTAGCAAAAAACATACCATACCCTTAAAATACGTTCTTAGTTTTAGTTTAATTAATTACTTATATTATTAAATTTTCAAACAAACAAATTCAATAAATTCTACCAAACAAGAAAATAATCAAAACCGCCACTTCCCATTTCCCTCCGTTACTCCCCAAATCCCTATCAGCCATTGCACCATCACAATGCCATTGAAGGTAAGATCCACGATAAACACAAACCCTCAAACAATCACAAAATTCACACAAAAATTCGACATTTTTGTTAAAGATTTTGCATGAAAACCTATAAATCCATATAAAGTTATCATCTTTATCAATCATATCCAATCTAATGGATTGATTTGAGATGGGTATATCATATATTGCCTTCTTTGATTAATATTATGTTCATCATCGATCATTGTTTCCATGTTGTGAGAGAATTAAGGGATTGTAAGTGATATGATGATGATGATGATGAATTATAAGTTGTTTTAGATGGGAAATGTATGTGGATCATCAAGATGCTTAAAGCATGGGTTCTTTAGATCAATATGGCATTCGTTATGGTGGTCTAGATCGCCCGAATTGATCCAATATGAAAAAAGAAAGGCGCGAAACCACCATCGTCACGCCAAAAATCATAAGGTTACTAGACCCGTTCAAAATACACCTCCAAACGTTGTGCCCATAACACAAGAAGAGCATAAACATGTTCAACCCGTTCAACACGCGACTAAAGAACATGGTAGACAGTCAGGAAAAGTTGTAATAGTGAAGCAACAAAGCAAACGAACGCAAAAGAACGCGAAAAATAATGTAAAGAATCCACAACATAAAAGGAGAAAGTCTAGTGCAGGCCTTTTAGTTGATAAAGTGTTGAAAACAAGAAGTGGTTGTTTGAAAGATCATTATACAATGGGAGTAAAACTTGGGCATGGGCAATTTGGGACAACTTCTATATGCACAAGTAAGAAAAATGGGAAACAATACGCGTGCAAATTGATCTCCAAGAGGAAGCTAGTGACTGATGATGATGTGGAGGATGTTAGGAGGGAAGTTGAGATCATGCATCACTTATCGGGGCACCCAAATGTGGTGTCAATTGAAGGGGCTTATGAAGATGCTTATGAAGTTCATTTGGTTATGGAGCTTTGTTCTGGAGGTGAATTATTTGAAAAAATCACACAAAAAGGGCATTTTACGGAACGAAAAGCAGCTAATCTTGTTAGAACTATCGCGAGTGTGATTGAAGCGTGTCATTCTTTAGGAGTTATGCATCGCGATCTTAAGCCTGAGAACTTTTTGTTTGTTGACAGAGATGAAGATTCACCTCTTAAAGCCATAGATTTTGGATTATCAGTTTTCTTTAAACCAGGTTGCTTTTGGTTAATCTTCATTGATTTCTAGTGATTTTTGTATGTTTTATTGATATATTAGGGTCAAATTTGCAGGTGAAATATTTACAGATGTAGTTGGAAGTCCTTATTATGTGGCACCAGAAGTGTTGCTAAGACATTATGGTTCTGAAATTGACATATGGAGTGCTGGTGTTATTCTTTACATTCTGCTTTCTGGTGTGCCACCATTTTGGGGAGGTGATATAAATTAAAATTTTATGTAATTTTTTATTATTTTTTGCTTATTGATATTAGATCACGAGCGGAATCAGGGTAGGGTCAAGAGGGTCCGTTGACCATCTGTTCACTTGAATCTGTCAATTAATTGATATATAAAAGCTGAGTTTTCTTTTTTAGATGATATATGGAGCTTTTAGTTGTAGTTTGCAGTTGAAAATTTTATTATGGTCCTCTGGCAAAGAAGCTCTGATTCTACCACTGATTTTGCTTATATTCATTCTTTTGGTTACAGAAACGCAGAATGATGTATTTAGGGAGATATTGGAGGGTGAAATCGACTTTTCATTTAACCCATGGCCTGTTATCTCTGCAAGTGCTAAAGATTTGATCAAGAAAATGCTTCTTAGAGACCGAAGCAGGCGGATAACTGCTTATGAAATTCTTCGTAAGTTTAAGTATATAATCTTTCTCCAATTCTTTTTCTTGAGTTTTCTTATTTGCATTCTTGATTTCAAATTGTTGTAGGACACCCATGGATCAGTGTAGATGGTGTTGCACCAGATAAGCCTCTTGATCCTGCAGTCTTGACTCGATTAACTCAGTTTTCCGTCATGAATAAGCTCAAGAAAATGGCTCTAAAGGTATGAACTTTAAGCTTGTTCTTGAATCTTGATTAACATTATAAAATGGTATTTCCAACTTTTATATAGGTGATTGCATCAAAACTATCAGAAGAAGAAATAGCTGGCTTAAAGCAAATATTTAAGACGATTGATACAGACAACAGTGGCTACATAACTTTTGAAGAATTGAAAAACGGATTGAAAACATTTGGGGCTGATCTTAATGAATCTGACATTCATGAGTTAATGCAGTCTGTGAGTATATATTATGCTTAAACTCATAAGTTAAAAAGTTACTTCAGTGTTAACAAATACATTGTTTTTGTCATAGGCTGATATTGATAACAATGGCACTATCGATTATGATGAATTTATAGCAGCAACATTGCATTTTACCAAAGTCGATAGGGAAGATCGTTTATTTGCTGCTTTTTCATACTTTGACAAAGATGGAAGTGGTTATATTACGCGAAATGAACTTCAACAAGCCTGCAAGGAGTTTGGAGTTGATGATGCTCATCTGGAAGAGATTATTAAAGAAGTTGATCAGAATAATGTAAGTCATTAGATGTTTATATAAACACCAAATAAACAAACGTACCAGTAAGATCCCATTTAATATATATACATGACGAATGTATATTTTACTTGAATTTGTGATCTATAACTTGCAGGATGGTAGAATAGATTACAGTGAGTTTGTTGCAATGATGCACAAGGGTACTACACCTATGGCAAGGAACCGAAGCAAGAACAACTTTATTATCGGATTCAAGGAGCCCTTGCCAGCTTTATGATTTTGAGTATTCTTTTTAAGTGTATTCAATATGAAAATTTGAGATTGAGTTATCAAATGAGTGATTGAATTCTAAAAGAGTTCAATAGGTGATACACATTGAACAACGAAATGTAACATTTGTTTATGTAAAGTTATATGTATGGAATGATAAATAGTATTCAAGCCTCACGCGTTGCAGTGGGGGCGTAAACCGTTTTAAGTAGCATCAATATAACATCGTTGATTACCAACACAAGAAAATCTCGTATAACAAAAGAAATAAAACCGAATGAAAAATAAATGTAAAAACATTTTACTGTTCCCGTTCGTTACGGCGTGTTAATGTGTATAATTAAAACAAAACGTAAAACACAACGCGACAGTAAAACATATCTAAAAATATTGAACCACATACGCATGTTGCAGTATGTTAACTCGAAAAGTTTATACCGATACGTAAAATGAAGAAATTGTAAGGAATAAAAGTATATAGGATTAAAGTTAAAAGTGAAAAAATATGTTAATAATAAATGTAAAGGTTGAAAACTATAGTATTAAAAGTAAAAAAAAAAATACAATTTACAAAACATATGATACAAACCATAATACTCAACTAAATTGGTAATTATTATTATATAAATATATATTTGCTTCCTAAGGCTAGAAAAACACTATTGTTGGATAAAATAATATCAATCATCTACTACCATAAACATAAGAAACAAAAAAAATAAAGACTTTGCACAATAAATAGAAGTCATGTGCACGTGTACCAATCTTTGTAATTTACTGTTTATGTAGTTGTAAAATGTATATTATAATATATATATATATATATATATATATATTTCAAATTATTTGTTCATATATGTTCTTTTGTATGATACTATGATTATCCTTCTAACATTCGACTGTGACATAAAAGAAGAAGATGAAAGGAAAAAAGAAACCATAAATACATGTCCTATTTTTTATTATTAAATGGTACAATAAAATATGTTATTATGGAGGATATAACATTAGCCGTGTATAACAAATAAGTTGTATCTATTCGTTATCGTTAATCAAGCCGATATGGGCAAATGATGAATGATGATATGATGGTACTTGGATATTATTTAATTAATAAATTCTTCAGATCTATCTTGTAAATAATTTGTACAAGTTATATTAGTTTGCTCTAGACTTCTAATTATTGGAAACTATATAAAAACTCCAATTTAATAGAGTTGCAGAAAACACGAGTAATGATGATTGTACTTCAATGTAAATATTAGATGTAAGCCCTCTCAAATATATATGCAGTGATTATATCTACATATACAATAACTAAGTAAAGTACATTAATATTAATTTTAAGATTTTTTCCATGTTTCCTCTTATTAACATCATAAATTACATATCTTTTCAATCTATAAAATCAATTACATATCTTTTCTTTCTAATACATATATAACATATATATTTATCTATTTCATTAACCAATAAATGACTATTTTAGCTTGTTTATACTAAAGAATTCTTACGTGTTGATGTTTTGTTAATAATTAATTAAAACTTTAAAATTTGTGTTTCGTATTTGAAGATATAACTTTGATTATCAATGATTATTTTTATAAATAAAATTTTAAAGTTTTGTAAATGAAGTTGTAATTTAAGTTGTAATTTATATTTTTATTATTATAGATAACTCAAACTTGAGAAAATATGTGTTTTGATGTTCTCAAAAAGAGAAATGTGTAAATATAGCTTGTAAAAATATGAATACAATAATCATGCAATAATTAATTTTACTAAAATGAGTAAATATAATATATATATATATATATATAGATATTTTTTAGAAAGAGAAACTATGTAATTAATTTTTTAGTTTGGGTAAATAGTGAATAAGTTTAATAAGGAAATTATGTAAAGGACTCTTATTTTAACAACTATCTTTCTCACTTTAGTTGATAAATATAATCTCCTTACCATAAGAAAAAAGTAATTACGGGGATACACATAGGATCATATTTTTTTCATTAAAATTTTATTGTTTCTCTCTTTTATAAAATGACTACTTTAATTACTAATAATATTATATAACTTTTTCTATATTAAAAATAGTTTATGATAAACTAAGAAAGATATTTTTTACTAATATTTTTTTAAAACAAATTTTACAAAATAAGTTTTTTTTCTATAACATCAAACTTTTTAAAAAATATGAAATGTTTAAAATTCATGTTTTTAAGTAGTTTTCTTAAACAAAAATAATTAAAACTATAAGTTATAATAAGAAAAATTTTAAAAGTACAGTTTGTTTTGAAATGAAATGTTTAACCTATTCTTTGGAAAAAAAACTAAAAAAAAAGTTTATAAAGTTGATATCATTATCATATTACTTAAAGTTTTTAGTAACGCGTAATTTTAATCATATATTATCTTAAAATATTGTTTTATACTTAGTAATTTTTTATTATATTTAATATTTTATTTGTTCAAACAGTGTAATACACAAGTTTATTAAATCTAGTAAATAAAAATTTATGTAGTTTTAGACTTTTAGTAGTTTTATAACTAAAATTGATTGATTAAACATTGAATGCGTTATGTGTATGTCAAACATACTTGTGACAATAATATCATAAATTAAATTTTTGATTATCAAATCTTGATTAACAAAGGAAAGTGTATATATGCAAATCTGAATATTAGTAAAAATAACGCTACATTTTATATAATATATTTTTATTTTTATTTTTTATTTTTTTAAACGGCCACCGAATTTTTAAGCCCGGTCACCCGGGTAAATCCATTGGCGAAAGGCCACGGATGCCCGCGAACACAGATAACGCCAATTACCTGGCTCGCACACCATTTCAAGGGAAACTCACCACCTCAAAGTCCACTGTGATAAAACATTTGGCCCACTAGAAATATATTGTACCTAGTGAAACTTTAACTCATGATCTTCACTTTAGAAAATCATAGAGTGTATCCTTCAAATCAGTTGATCTAGGACTCATTGGTAACTCAATATTTTAAAACAAATTTATAAACAAATATACAAAATTACAAATCAGCAATTAATTTCATTCTTTTGATGACCAATTTACCCTTCAGATGAGCTGGCATCACATGGGTGTACACAATACACATATACACTAACACCACCTAATAATGTGATTAATTATTAATCAAATTTACAAAACTTGCTCAAGGCTATTTTAGTAATATCAGAAACACTTTTGTTTGTACCATACTACCATGCATTATCAAGCTTCACAACCACTTGTATCTTGTGCATTGAAAAGTGTACCAATGGCTAAAACATAATCACCAACCAATTACCATAGGGGCATATTAGTCATTTCATTCACATGCAGTTAACCCCATTTTCATACTTCATCAGTTATCCCCACACCCTACTGAAATCATCATCTTCTTCCACACACACACATCAAGATTCAAGACACCATTTTTATAGCAGCATTTGAATTTAAAGTTAGAATCTTTATTGTGTTCTTCAGTAGCAAAAATCAAACCCCTTTAACACAGAGGTATGTTTGTATATCTTGTTTAAAGTCTTTAACAATCTTTGTGAAATTGCTTTGATTTATACACCCAATTGACCAATTTCATCATAATTTGCTCAATTTTCAATACCCAATTTCTGAATTTCGTTGATCTTGTTGTTATTACTGATTACAGCATTGGTTATGTGTAATTCGAACATGAAAGTGATTGTTGGTGCATGATGTTGATCTGTTTAGGGTGAAATTGACTACTGTATGACTGAAATCCTTCGAATCTGTATGTTTTCAAGTTTAGAACCCTAAATTAACCAAAAAAAATTGATGTGGGTGACTGGGTTCTGTTTTCTTGATCAATTTGTGTGGGTTGCTTTGAAGTTTGAAATTTGAATTAAATTTGTGTTTTTTATGATGGGAATTGAATAAAGATGGAGTCTGTTAATGGAGTTCATGGGGAAGATGAACATGGTGTGGAGAACAATGTGGTGGTTGAAGATAACTTGAATGAAGTTGAATCATCAAAGTTGGAAGTGAGCGAATCATCTGAGGATGTTAGTGGTTCTAAAGTTTCAAATTCAGTTGAGGTTGCTGTTAATGAGGGTAGTTCAAAGAACAGCAAAGTGGTTAACAATGGACCTAAAGGTGGTTTGTTGGCGCGTAAGCCGAAGCCACAGTTAACTCAAAGTTTGTCTTTCCCTGCTAAACTGCGAAACCATGGTTCCATGAGAAATAGCATGGATGGGCACCCTGTGAAGACTCGTGCCTCATTGTCGAATGCAAATGCCTCAAGTGTTGCTAACAGAAGAGCTTCAACTGGTGTGAAAACAAAGGATTCGGGTCCAAATGCGCGCGTGTCAAGGGTAAGGAGTAAATTTCTGTTCTTGGTAGCTTTTAGTTTGTTATGTTCTTCGTGTTTATTGTTGTTATCTTGCTTGTTTTAGCCTAAAAAGTCGAATGGAAGCGAAGATGGCCCTTCTTCTGCAGACCCCTTGTATGTTGATTTCAAGAATTTGACCTTTATTTCATAAATATCTTGTTGCTAATATAGTAACAAACTAACAATGTTTCAAATATGTTTAAATGAATTTCAAGAATTGATTTTTTCATGGATTTACCTTGATGATTAGAAGTGTTGCCCCCATTGGACAGCAGAAGAACACTGTGGTGGGCTTTTCATCTAGGTTGGAAGAGCGTGCTGAAAAGCGAAAAGAGGTGAATACTCAAACATCTATATGTTTGGTTGTTTCATTGATTCGTTAAGAATGTGACATAACCCGTAAGTCAATCATGTTTTATCTTTTGTGAACTAGTTTTTCTCAAAGATAGAGGAGAAGATTCATGCAAAAGAAGCGGAGAAGACCAATATGCAAGAAAAATCAAAGGTTTTAGATCATGAAATCTTTAGTTTATAAAAGAATGTGTAGAATGTGAACACCTTAATCGGGTCATAAAGACTGTTTCTTTAACTTGTCGAGTTGATCATTTAGGAAACCCAAGAAGCAGAGATAAAACAGTTGAGAAAGACGTTGATGTTTAAAGCTGCACCGATGCCAAAATTTTACAAAGACCCCCCTCCAAAAGTCGACTTAAAGAAGGTATTTGTAACATCTTGATTTACTTTTTCATCATAATCACATGATCATAACAAATCTTTGAATCATTATGCAGTTTTTCACTAAACACTCATTAGTCCTATCTATGTGTAGCGATCACTTATATATCCAAATGTATTTCGGGTTCTAATGTATGTATACTCTGTGTCTGTAGATACCACCAACACGCCCAAAGTCACCCAAACTCGGCAGGAACAAGAGCAATGTGGCTGCAGCCACCAATGGGACGGTGGTTAGCCCACACGTCACTAATAACACGACAAATGGTGCCAAAGACACTGCTGCTGCTAAATCTCAATCCAAAGGTCCATCCTCTAAAACTGAAGTCAAATCTGAAAAGTTAAAGGAAACGCCTGCGCAAGATGAAGAGAAAGGATTCAATGAACAATCTCATGAAAGCGTGTCTCCAAATCCTGTTGAAGTTGAAGGTTAAATTGCGCGGTAAATTGTTTCATATCTGTATATTTAATAGAGTTCTTTTCTGCTTTCAAGTTATTAAGTTTTCGGTGTTGTGAATAGCGACTGTAAGTTACCGTCACATGTTCAGTGATCTGCTGGTTTATATGATGTATGAATTGCTTTTCTCTTTTAATTCAAAGTTATATAATCAAATCCTATAAAGAAGGGTACCTTTTATTTGTAGATTCTTGAAAATCTTGGATTATGTTCATTGTCATTCTGTTGGTATTCAAGAAGCAAATTACAATAAATACAAGAACGATAATGAACAAAGATTTGAAATAAACACTTCTGCACTTCATTAACTTTGTGATTTGTTTCCACAGATACAAAAGACATGACCATACAAACTGTTCTTGGCCTCCTATATATATGATACGAAACGGTGTATGAACCACTTGCTTCTTATCCTTTCATTTGGTGCACTCATGGGGAAGTGATCAAACACTTTGAACTCGCTCTTGCGTTTGTTTCCTCGACCCATACCTCTTCCACCGCCTCTTTCTCCTCCGCTGACGTCTCTACCATAGCTATGGTTACTTGAACTTGCCATTAGAAGTTTATTTTGACACATTTTTTGAGTTCATATTGACTATTGAGGCGTTCTTCGATCACTATTATTCTTCATATTGCTTCCTCAAAAGACATGTCAACCTCTGAATATTACTCAATGGGTGCCATGATCGATAGAAACTTCTTTGGAACTGAGTTAAGCAACTTTCTTATATTGTTTTATCTTTTAAAACATTACCAAAACTTTAACTTGACTCTTATGCTGCCCAAATTTCCTTAAAAGTTGTTGTTTTGTTTGGTTCCATTCTTAAAGTCTATAACTTGCTACTTAAGGTTTGTAGGCGTGCTTTTTGAACATGATTCGCTACTAGCAGAGTAGCAGCAGGACCGGTCTCGAGAATTTTCTAGAGACTCTGGGCCAAGGGCGAGAACAGAAAATGAGCCCGTATAATACGACTAAAAAAGTTTAAACCGAATAACTTGTATAATGCAATCGAATTGACAAAGTCGATCGTCAGTCGGTCTTCTCTTCTCACATTTACCCTTGTAATCTTGAATGGAGTGTTTTATTTCTTTATTTAGATATTACTATCTTAGATTAGGTTTAAGTATGATAAATGGTATTGGGTTAAACGATTTAAAATGTTAAAGAGCTTTAAGATAATGTTTAATAGGCTAAAATAATTAAAATATTATTGAGTTTGTTAATGGGTTTATTAATAATTTATAGGTATTTTCAGAAAATATATATAATATACAAAAAAAAATTAAAATTTCGGACTTAGTTTTGTTGATATGATTCTTTTCAAAATACAACCACTTTACTATACTTCTTTATGAATTCAAAAGAGTTTATGAACCCGACGTTCCGATATGTTCAACAACTTTCACCTCTTCAGTCTGTTGGACTGTTGGAGTCGAGATTGCTGTTTATCTAGACTGGCAAATAGGAATCCGGAAGAAATTGTATAAAACAATATGTGTACTTGATATACATTACTGCAAGAACTGATGAACACCCAAAAGTAGTGCATATTATTGTTTTATCAACCACTGCATATACAACAACCCTTTGACACCCAACTTGATAGTTTAATTGTAGTAGCTACTTTTGATATGAATTTCTTATTATTTGCAGCCTCCTTTATATCAATTGAACAACCGTAAATGCTTACAACAAATGAATATGATTATGTGTTAAATAGACTCACACGTATGTTGTTTTTTGTTTGTGTGTGTTTTAAAGTACGAATATAGAATATTTGTCCCAATTGTTCATGGCTTTAGCTTCGCACCTTTTCTCATCCGCCTCACAAAATATACAAATTTTATTTGCTTTTGACAAGACGTCCTAGTCGTTCTGGTAACGTAAGCATTTCGTAAGCAGAAAAGGTTTATGAACGATTATTTAAACAAGTTTTATACGTAGTGAACATGAAATAAAAATTGGAAAGGGTTGCTAAAAATAATGCATTTCACTCTAAAATAAATGAATAAAAAGTCGTTATTCATCACTCATACATCTAAAGTGGTTATATGTTATTCTTAAATATAAAACACAAAATATATGCGTATTTAAAAACAATCTGAAACACATGTATATTAGGTCTTAGGTGTTACACCACATGGAGTATTTCTCAAATAAAGCATCATAGTTGTCTTTTGAGGATAGTTTATAGTTCAGTGTATTATGACAACCTTACTACCTTAGCAATAACATGTTTTTGTTATGTGAATCAAATTTTTATCATACATTCACTATTTTATTTTAGTAACAATTTAGTAAATTAATATATATAATATACTATAAAACAATTTTTCTAACGGCTTAATTACTTTTACTTCTACATGAACCCTCTAATTTCACATTTGCATGATATCGAGCCAGAGCCTCACCTTAAGAGGCTTATG
Organism: Flaveria bidentis; assembly: GCA_018326385.1. Taxonomy (NCBI): domain Eukaryota; kingdom Viridiplantae; phylum Streptophyta; class Magnoliopsida; order Asterales; family Asteraceae; genus Flaveria; species Flaveria bidentis. The sequence continues at coordinate 7,070 of BJCM01062713.1, read as the reverse complement.
TCTCTAGCATGTGGGCTAGTCAGACTTATGCACAATAACATTACAACACAAACTATTACTACCCCTATCCCAAATCGATTTGCAAAAAGATTAACAATAATTTAAACCTAACAATTCTTAACTCTAACTCAAACTTGTAACCCAAATCGATTTGTAAAGCCGAATCTAAATTTTAGATCTAACCCGGAACCCTAAATCAAACGAAACCATGTTTCAATAGCAGTCGAAGACTAGGATTAAGGTTTGTAATTATTAATATGGGAGGGGAGGCTATGCAAAAACTAACCTCAGTACGAATTTTTATAAACATTTAATATCACAACTCCTTGTTTAGTTTCTGGTTAGTATTTGTGCCTAATTACCTACTTGATTAGGAAGAAGTTAAGATTATGAAAAAAGCATGTTATTAACAATTTGCCATTATGGCAAGATTAAGCTTTGAATTCGTGATAGAGTTGGTCCTCCTTAACCAATTCAGAAACATGTATTATAATTTTAATTTGTGTGTAATACTTTAAAGAGCAAATGTGTAAACCGGCATTTTAATGAATAAGATGATGTGTCATTTAAATTAATATAAGTCTAATGGTAAGCTATTATAAGTTCATATATCAATGAATAACTTTGATAACTTATTGTTATACTCTTACTCAATTAACCTTAAAATAAGTTTAAAAAAGTAGTCAAACGTGGAAAATGAAATACAGCTAAGTCCTAGTTGGTGATGTTCATCAATCATTAACCTAACAATATACATTCAACCAAATGCATCATTGCAACATCTCATCAAATACTAATTATTATTTTTCTTTTAGATCCTTCATTTCCCAATTTCCCCGAATCCTCCACAAACTTTTTGGTAATGTTCTATTTTAGAAATGATTATTGTTTGTTGAAGATATGTTAATAAATTAATGAAAGTTTTACAAAAAGAATTCTAGATTAATGGTTTTTATAGGATGAATATTAGTTCTCTTTCTTTTGATTCATCCATCTAATAGCTTATTAGTTTCTTTTTAAACAAAATTAAGTCTAAAACAAACTATTATATAAGCCTATTATATTAAAAGAATAACCTTGATCCATCACACATATTCAAATAATAATCTCGGTGAAAGTTGTTTTAATTCGGTTAATCTTAGACTCTATTTAGCTATCATATAATATTCTCTATTTGGTCGTTATTTGTTAAATTAATATTGTATTTATGTTTGTATTAAAACAAGGCAAGCATCAACCACAATACTTTTCTAGGGTTACTTCATTAACAAATAAAGAAAAAGACCAAATCGTTCACACCACCGACACCTATTTTGTTTAAAGGTTCCAATCAATATATAATACTAAATTTTATTATTTTATTAAGAAAACAAAAAGTGCTATTGATATTTTAATGTTCTTAATCATGGCCACTAAAACGAAACAAATAACTTTATTTGTTTCTTTACCGAATTGGTTGAACTCAAAAAAGTGTTACGTGTCATTAATTGTCATAGAATAAAGAGGGTTAAAATCAATAGAAAGTGACAAGAATTCCTAATATCTATAGGATACTATTTCATTTTATATAAAAATTTGTAAAAATAAAATATTACCTAACACAAATATTATCATACAAATTTTTATTAATAGAAAAATATACACCTTTTCTATTATACATCTACATTACTTTTAAAATTAACATGCTTACATTGTGAAATATTTATACCCCCAACTATTTAATTAAAAAATATATCAATTTACCATCAATATATCTCATTCAATATCTGATAAATACGGACAGAAGTTTGTCTACAACTCATCCTCTTTAGACTTTATCATAATTTTGTTATGCATAAGATTTTATAAGTTATGATTGTTGTTTGATTTATATATTAAAAGAGGGTATATGTACTCAACCTTTTAAATAACCTTAACAATGAAGTATAAATATATAAAAATGTAGTTGTATGACTTGTATCCATAACTCTAAGTGGATGGCTTGAAAATATATGCTATACTTCATAATCAAATGAAAAGTAATTATTATCATAATTCTCTCAAAAAATCGACCTTCATATCAATATTCTTCCTTAAGGAAGAAAATTGGGCACAAGATTTGCACGTTTGGGCAAATACAATTTCCTCAAAATCAAACATAAATACATAAAAAATCACTTTTTACTAATTACAGTATTTATATAACACCATAAAGAAAGAAAATTTTTGAAAATTATTTTTTTTAAGAATAGAAATAAAGTTTGTTCTCATGTGAAGGTGTCTGAATCTGATTCTCTTGGGAAACTTCCTTCATTGCCAAACTGCAACATTCGCTTCCCTTTATGTCCTATTTTCCACACTTTTCCTAAAAATAAACTGCCAATTTCAATAATAATTAATCAAATCATTCTATTTTTATCAAATAACACACAACTTTTATACCGAATATATAAACACACCTCTTTTTTGCATTATATATATGTATGTATATATCAATAACAACTTGTAAATTGCCCAAATGATCCAGCTATTGAACATGCTACTTCCAATAATTTCCCTGCATTGACCAAAAAAAAATTAATTTATAACTATAATATGTATATAAAACTTATACATACACACAAAAATATACGAAATATATAAAAATCATTAAAAAGACTCAAAAAGATGTGTACTTGATGATTAAACAGAGAGCTAGTTTTCTTGGTGTTTAAGATATGCTTAATGATCAAGACTTTTTGAAGGGAAGAGTTAACTACAATCAAAAGTGGGATAAAGTTTCTAGCATTATAAATATAGTACCTTGTGCCTTAAAAGTAGTACTTTTAAGTCACCCACAAAATAAAATTTGAAAAAGTGACCAAATTGGCTACTTATGTAAGCAAAGTCATCACAAAATTATCATATACTATGTACGTACAAACCCTTAAAGCACACATAAGTATACACAATCCCTTAAAGCACAAAAGCCATACATAATTGTTCTATTCTTAACTTAAAACTTGCAGCTTTGAATCTATCAGAAATAATGAATATGAAATATGTCATCTTTAACTCTTAAATGATTCCAAACCTACAAGGCGTTAAGCCCTTAACGGGCTCCAAACACAACTTTTCCTACAATATTGCATCAATAGGGCTTGATTTAAAGGACTTTAGTGAGATGGTTTTTTGTTTACATGACACCTACGTGACATTTTAACTAAACAATCACTCCACATGATCTAAACTATAATTGCATAAACATTAAATTGTAACGATATACCATAGGTTAATTACCACCTAGATAAACAAAACCAAACCTAATGACATACAAACCTAACACTAATCTGGACCAAGCTTGCCCTACTATTCGGACCAAAAACAATCCAAACATAACGCACCACTATCTTGGTTCGAAGAAAACATACTGACAATTTAACCAATGCTAGACTACTAGTCTTAACAATTCACATACTACCCTACGAACAATGTATGTTCCAAACCAAGGCCAAAAGACACTATTATGCGCCTACACTTAAATATAACCCGACACACTCGCACCTTGCAATACCAATCCCTTAGCAACCCATAGTGACACATTTACTTGCTACATAACCCATAGTTACAATCAAGCCACTCAATCTCCCTACTCTCAACTATTCACTCTTTATTATCGTCTTAGCTCCAACAAATACTTATCTCACGCAAGAGTCAGATCACCGGACATGCAACTATGACAAGACTAACCGTTGTTTGCACGGCGCAATACCCTAACCTAACCTAACCTAACCTAACCTTCCCACACACGAACTACACACCAACAACAATAAGCAGTCCATTGCAACAACAAGACAACATATAGGTGTACCTTATGCTATATCACAATTATTCTCTAAAGCGTAAAAAACAAGTGCAATAAACGCGGACGAATAATTCCACATGTCCCACCCCGACAATCCACAACCACTCAAAACCTATACCATCACTCACCGGAACAACTCGTCGGAATAACTCCCGTTCAACAACAACACACAAATCAAACAATAACAATAACAACAACAATAACAATAACAATATACCTCGTCTTTGCTTCTCAACAACCTTAGTCTCCGTCACCGAAGAACCCTGACTCACCGGAGTCTCCTTCACCTCCACCGGAAACAAAACTCCATCAATCCCCTGCACCGATATCCGCCCATCGGTGTAGATATCGGGGTCAAACAAATACGCTGAGCCCTCACCTTGACCAAACTTCACAGACCCATCAGCCTCCTCCGCCACCACCTTATGCGGCAGCCGGAGAGTGTCGTAAACCACCTTACCAAACCGCCGTACAGCGTTATACATACTTTCTTCCGTTTGATACTCAGGTATCACATGATAATACATTATCTCCTCCGGTGCACCGGGGTCACTCAACTGATCAGTGGTCAATTTCGCCATTGCTTCATCGTTTGGAGCTAATACAGTCAACACATAGCCTTCAGACACCAGTTTCCCCATCTCCGTAGCTAACGACGTCAGATTCACCAAAATGTCTGCTAATTCGTTGTATCCACCGTAATGTAGGAGTGTTTTGATGAAGTCTTTGACTTGGGTCTCGCCGTCGAAGTGACGGTGGCCGCCGCCGGGGCCCGGCGCCGGCGCCGGAGCTAGGGAGGGACCCGGGGCCATCGCGTCGTAGATCGGGAGAACCGGTGGACCTCCGGCCGGAACCGGGGCGGTTGGTTTTTTCAACCGGTGGGTCCTCGGATCCACCGCCGGAGCTCCCTCCGGTAGCACAGCGGAGATGGAGGTCAAACTCCGGCGACGGTTGAACTCCTGTTGTACGGATCGAGGGACTAACAAACGCTCGATCCCATGGATCAAGCCGTCGGGTCGGACTATGTCGTCGGGTCGGGTCAGTTTCGCGACACCTCCGACTACCTTCTCGCCGGTGGGTGTACGGGTTAACTGTAAACGGTTGTCGTTATCACCTTCTAGGGTTTGATGATGAGCTTCAGCCCATTCGCCCGACCCGACCCGGGTGGGGATGATGTGAAACATGAGCAGATTCTGTAGCGATTTGCGATTCCCGGGTTCAAGTAAAAACCGTTTGAACTCCGGATCCATGTTTCGCTCCAAAGCTTCATTATCAGGAGCAAAAATGGTGATATTGTGATTCGAAACTGTTTCTTCTAGGGTTTGAAGCAATAGAGCTTTCTCCACGAGCTCTGAGAGCTCAGTGTAGTGTGAATCGAGAAGGGCGACGAGTACAGAGTTGGAATTGATCTGGGTGGGGGTTGATTTAGCGTTTTGAAGGTGCAATGCAGGTGCATCAATGGCGGATGTAAGAAGAACAATGTTGAAGAAACAGAAGAAAAAGATGATGAATTTGATGAGTTTGAGTGCATCATAGTTCATCAGAGAACTCATGATGCAGAAAAGTGGAAGAGGGTTCAGGAGAAGAAGGTGTTATGGAAGTGGGTGTGTGTGAATCTTGGATGATAATGGAGGTTTTCTCTCTCTAGAAAAGTGGTGGTTTCTCTCTCTAGGATTTGGGGAAGATGGGTTTTGTTTAAAAGAGGGGGAGACAGAGGAGGTGGTGGTGGAAGGAGAGAGAAGGGGGTGAAACGACAGTTGATGGTGTCGTTTTGTGAGGGGGGGAGTGAAGGTAAACAGGCTGGATGTAGGGGCCACTTGAGTGGAAGAAAGTATTGTGATTCGGCTTGTATATGGCTATGGCTCGGCTCCAAAACTATGATACGGCTCGAATATGGCTCGGCTCCAAAACTACGATATTTGCTCGTATATGGCTTACAGCTTACAATCATACTTGCTAAAAGGCGTACTAGATGTTGCGAACTTGGTCTAATGGTCGAATGAGAAGATGAGAAGTTTTGCATCTTTTAAAAGTTATGGGTTGAATTCTTGAAATGGATTAATACGTATTAATTTGATGTTAGTAACTTGTTAAGAGTTTTCATAGTAGGTTTTTATTTTTATCAATATAATCATATTAAAATTTATTACATTATTTTACATTTTTAATTAAATAATATTTTTTATATATTTATTATTACTTTTTTTCTCCCTTACATCATAATCAATTTAAAAAAAGAGCACTTGGTATGCAAGGTGTGAGCATTAGTTCTAGGTGTGAGAGTTTAAATAGTCAAGGCTTTTCTGGTTTGTTTAGAGTAGTGTAATTGTTTTAGACTTGTTCGGTTTATTTTTGGCTGGAACTTGTCTTGGAAATACGCTTAAGTGTCTGAAAATAAAGTTTTTAAAGGGATATGAGCAGTGTTTTTGAGATCGGATCGGACCGGTCGGTACAACCGGTTCGACCAGGGATCGGTCCGGTGTCCGGTCTGGTCTGGTATGAATCGTTTTTTAGTGTTCGAACCGGGCGGTTCGTCCCAAATCACTAGTCGGATTGGGAAACCGGACCGGTTTTGGTTTTTTTATTTATTTTAATGGGTAAAAACGGGGTGTTAAACCATAAATTAGTACGTTGGATATACAAATATATTTAAATTTTATATATAAATATAAAATACATATATAAAATATATATAAATTACTTATATTTAATTATATATATAAATATATTTAAATACGATCCAACCGATCCGACCACCAAACTAGTAAAACGTCCGATTCGACATTCGATCCGATTCTAAAAACACGAGAATGTTGTGTTGTACTGCTTGTGAAGGATTAGACATGTTTCTTGTTGGATTTGACAACATTGCTTAGATGCTAAGATCTTTTGGGGCCATCTAAATATCTTCTTCTTCTTACTCTAATAAAAGAGTAAATGATAGTGTCATATGTTATCACCATAATCTTCATCACTAAATTTTTCTCGTCTCTCTCCTATTAAATAATTACCTTAATTACTAATAATATTATTTTAATATTTTTTAATATTTAATAAATTTAGAAATAGATCTACTTATTAAGTTTATTTCTAAATAAATTAATATTTTTGAAAAGTCAATTTCTAAAAACAAAATTAAGCAAATTTGGGAGTTGTAACAAAAAAAATTTAAAAAATGTATTTTTATACAGTTTGTTTTAAAACAAAATGTTTATTTAAAAAAATTAAAAATAATATTTTAAAAAGT
>BJCM01062712.1:0-50320 GCA_018326385.1 Flaveria bidentis | reverse complement strand
GAGTTAGAATTTTCAATATATAAAATTATATTAAAAAATAAAAAAAACATGTTAATTATGAAAAAAATAAAAAAAGTGCCTAAAATTTACGTCAACGTTCTATATCAGCTTCAAAAGATAGAAAAAAATATTTTCTAACTGAATCCAAAAGTATAACATGCTAAAAAATATGTTATGACTTTTAATTTGTATAAAATATAAAAATAAGTGATTTAATTGGAACACTTTTAAAACTTGAGTTACTTAATTGAAACACTTTTGAAAGTTGGTTACTATTTTACAAAGTTACTCCTATCATTTATTCTATAACTTTGTATATATTAACAAGCTTTGAGATTTTGATATCCTAAAATCAAGTTAAATGATTTTAAAAAAATATTTTATAAGTATGTATATTTTAAACAAACTCCAATCTATTTGCTGCAGCTTTTATAGATCTAACAATTTTACTAGCATTTTAATATCATATCAGTTTTTACAAAATACCTAACACTAGCTGCATCAAGACCGTTCGCTCTGCCGCGAACGCATTGTAAATACCTAACATGTTTGTTTTGCAACAAAAAACTTAATTTATTCTTTGGGAAAAACAAAAAATAATAATTTTTTTAATTTGATATTATTGTTTTATTACTTATAGTTCTTGCTCATATATAATTTAAATCATATATTATTTTATAATTAATAAAATTATATTTTGTTTAATATTTTATTTATTTTACTCGTGTAATACACGAGTTCACTAAGGCTACTAAAGTTATATTAGAAAGAGTAGGAAGACTTGGAAATTATGTGTGAATTTTCGGAGATTATTATTAATGCTAATATTTTCGGAGGTTTAAGGATTTTACTTTTATATTAGTGCTAATATCACCGGGTGTAATAATAATACATTAGAAGTGAAAAGTAAACGCATCATTATAATCAACAAGGTATCATATCTTTTAGAAAGACAAGTTTTTAATAGGGTTATTGGATTTTAATAATTTCAAGTTTTATTTGTTGGTCATGATTAATTCAAATTCAGTAAATGTTTACAAATACTCGTAACTTTAAGTTTATTTTCCTCCAACGATTCCTTGCTAACTGAAAGTTAGTCCCGTTAGTTTTTTTGATGACGTAGACTGTTTTTGTGGCCAAAACACTAAACAAAAAGTTGAAATTTATCATCATGTTCATCAATTTGAAACTTCCACACCAAAAAACCTGCCAATCTCCACCTCCTGATTTGAACACCAAACTCGTTGGAGGTAGATTTCAAATGATAATGGAGGTTAGACTGTGGAAAACAGACCTAATTGAGACTAGTCGGTGCTAGAGTTGAAAAATGGTTCAAAGTTGGCATTATTTCATCAAAAAAACTAATAGGGGTTAACTCTCAGTTAATAAGAAATCATTGAAGGAAAATAAGTTCAAAGTTAAGAATATCTGTAAATATATTTTGAGTTAGGATTAATCACGACCAATAAATAAAAAATTGGATTATTAAAATCCAATAACTCTTTTAATATTAATATAACAAAACCCATATCAAATAAGGAATAATACAAATTGAATTTTTATGGTATAACTAAAAACATATGTATATATAACCACTAGGTTAGAGCTCATGTATTACATGGGTAAAATAAATAAAAATTATTTAAATCATTAGTTTTATAAATATTTTATTTTTTAAATGTTATTATCCATTGATGAAATAAAAATAGAATGAATATTTAAAAGTTATAACACATAATGAATTAAAATTATTACTCTATATTTAATATGTATTAATAAATTATTAAAATAACTACATTTATATTTTATCGTTTAATAATTTAGTTTACTTATTTACAATAAATAGCATTTAGTATGAGAGATAAAAAACACAAATATAAATATATTTTTTAAACATATTTTAGTTAAAAAGGAAAATCAAATTAATTGTTTTTATAGTTTTTGTATTTATTATGAGAGAGATGCGGAAAAATGATTTTTTTATATGCTAAAATGATGACACGTGTAATTTGATATGCTAAAATGATGACACGTATTTTAAGAATACCTTCTTTTATTATAGATTATAGATTATAGATTATAGATTATAGATTAGTTAATTAGTTATTTCCAACCAATGACCAGATTTTCTTCCTATATTGTATAAATGATCTTTTTTTATTTGTTTTACACAACGTATATATTATAATAAGATCGTATATATTATAATAAGATAATGCTAAAAATATCAACACTTTTGTGATTCCATTATATCCAAGTATTAAACAACTCATCCTAATCTTTTCACATATATATTAGTTTAGAGTTAGTAAGATATTTTAATTTTAATGAAGTAATAAATCATATCATTTTTCTTATTATATTCCAAGACAAAAAGGATTAACAAGGAATCTCATACATTAATTAACCAGAAGCATATAATCCTTTCTCCTGTGTTGAATCACAAAAAGTTAACCCTTTACTATTAGCATTAATATAAAAGTAAAAACCTTAAACCTCTACACTTAAATATTATACCATGATAAAGGCTATCTACAAAAAATACCCATTTATAAAAGAGTACACTTTCTTACGCACAAGATACAACTGCCAAAGTAGCTGCATGAAACACACTATTCCATTGTTTCCTGCTTGCTTGCAGATTCTTGGACTCCAAATGATAAAAAGTGTAAAAAAAAATAGAGTATACACCACAAAAGTGACAATCTTGAAATTAACAATAAGTTTTCTTGACTCCATTTGAAGCAAGGAAGTTGATTCACTTTGGAGTACAACTTTATTCCAAATTTAGCAAGTATTTAAGGCCTACCAAGTCCTAAGGATCACCACAACCAAACTACCTAACTAGCCTGAGTTACATTAAAATGGAACAATCACTCTCCAACTACACCAACACACCCTCACAATCCTCTAACCCCGAAAAAGGTCTTTTAACCGCCACCAACCCCTTAACGACCACCACTACGAACCCCTTTACAGGGGCGGTCAATTCAACAATGAACTCGTTGCAGCAACTAGCACACCAAAAACAACCACTTGTGGGTCCTATGAGTAACCCAACAACACAACAGTTGATGGGTATGTCACCTAACCCAATGCATGAGCAACACCACCACCAGCCACTTATGGGTCCTATGACTAACCCAACGGCGCAACAGTTGTTGGGCATGGTACCTAGCCCGATGCACCAACAACAACTAATGGGTCCCAAAAACAACTCATTGCTAAATTCAATGATGAACCCAATTCATAAGCCAAAGCAACACGAGGTGATGGGTCACGTACATAATCCAATGATGCAACAACTGAACCGAGGTGAAGGTAACTCGGTTTTTAGTGCTTCAGATGACAATGTTATAATGAAACAAGTGCTTAATACCCATCTCCCTGATGGCACTGATGTTGATGTCAAACCACTTATCCATATTGTGGAGGAAATCCTACGACATGCTACCATTAATGCTAACATTAGTACAGATTCTACCTCATCGGTACTATTACTACTACTACTATTATTTAAACAATTTGTTACTATATTAACAATTATTATCGTTCTTGAATTATTTCTAGGTTGCGCGTTCTGATGTGGGCAAACCGGAGGCCAGATCTCACCAAGCCAATGTAGCTCTAACACTTAATTTGTTGTCACACGTAATCGACAAGATTGCTTGTGAGGTTTGATCTCAAAACTGTACACCTATATCAGTATTCTCATCTTCTTTAAAGATAACACACATTTAAAAAGATTGAATTTGATTAATATTTTACAGATGTCATTCAAGTGCTTAACTGGTGGGGATGGACACACAATCGCGCTTTCATTATTCCACACTGTTGGAAACTTCCACTGGGATGCTAAGCTAGCACTGATCCTTGCAGCTTTTGCTCTAAATTATGGTGAATTCTGGCTTCTAGCTCAAATCTATTCCTCAAATCAACTTGCAAAATCAATGGCTATTCTTCGACAAGTGCCTATGATCATGGAGCATTCAGCACCATTGAAACCAAGATTTGATGCACTCAATAAACTCATTCACTCGATCCTCGAATTAACTCGGTGCATTATCCAATTTAAGGAGCTCCCATCAATGTATGTTACTTCCGAAGTACCAGCAATGGCCAGAGCTATAAACACAGTTCCAACTGCTGTTTATTGGAATGTTAGAGGGATTATTGCTTGTGCTGCACAGATAACTAGCCTTAGCAGCATGGGTCACGAGTAAGTAATACTTTAATATCATAAAATCCACATTAACTAATAAAGATTAACAAATAAACATGGTTTAATGACTTCAGGTATGGGATATCATCCAGTGAGGTGCACTCATGGGAACTATCTTCTTTGGTCCTCAAGATCAACCACCTAATCGAGTTCCTCAGGAAACAACTGGATGAATGTGAGCGTCTTATAGGTATGCTATCAACATTTTATACGAAAATTTAATAAAAATTACAGATGACTATGTTTCTATTTGATTAATGCAGGAGAGAGGAAGGAGTTGGATTTCAGAAAATCTTTTTATGAGCTTTTCGATACGGTTCATATGGACAACATGAAAATCCTCAAGATCTTGCTTAACCCGAGGGATGACCCACTGCCACTTTTTGATGGGGCTACTAAACAAAGGGTTGGAGGAATATATCAACTTCACATATAATTTGTTTAGTAAATGTCTTTAACTAACTTGTTGTTGAATTTTGTCTTCTAACAGGTCAGGCTGGATGTTTTGAGGAAAAGGAATGTGTTGTTGTTGATATCAGGGCTAGATGTGTCACGTGAAGAGCTATCAGTTCTTGAGCAAATTTACAATGAGTCACGTGTTCAAGGCTCGAGGATGGATGCTTTGTATGATCTGGTGTGGGTCCCTATTGTGGACCCGTATGTCGAGTACACTAATGGAATGGATGCACAATTTGATGAGATGAAGAACAATATGCCTTGGTACTCGGTCAACCACCCATCAAATATTGACAAGGCGGTGAAAAAGTCGATTGGCGATAGGTGGCACTTTAGGAACAAGCCTATTCTTGTTGTGTTGGACCCACAAGGAAGGGAGTTGAGCCCAAATGCACTACACATGATGTGGATTTGGGGAAGCACTGCTTTCCCATTCACCACAGCTAAAGAGGAAGCATTATGGAAGGATGAAGCATGGACACTAGAGTTGCTACTCGGTGGCATGGACCCAACCATACTCAACTGGGTTAGTTCTCCTTTTTACTTCTTATCATTCTTTGATAGACACTAAAGGCGCATAGATTTATTTTAGGCGGGGGCTTAGTGTTACTCATCATTTTCCAAGTATTAAGCAGATTTATTTTATGTTTTAGGCAAGAGAAGACAAATACATCTTCTTGTATGGAGGGGATGACATCGAGTGGATTCGCAAATTCACAAGCAGTGCAAAGGCCATGGCGAAAGCTGCACGCATCCAATTAGAAATGGCTTATGTTGGAAAAAGCAAGAAAAGAGAAAATGTTCGTAGGGCGATTTCCACCATCAACGTTGAAAAGCTCAGTTACTGCTGGCAAGACACCACCCTGATATGGTTCTTTTGGACCCGAATAGAGAGCATGTTGTTCTCCAAGATCCAACTTAAGCGCGCTGATGATCAAGACCTCATCATGCTACAGATCAAGAAACTACTCAGTTATGATAAGGATGGATCATGGGCTATGCTTTGCAAAGGATCACAAATTCTAACTAGTGGTCATGGATCCACCATGTGGCAAACCCCTGCTGACTTTGACCTATGGAGTGAACACATTCCTTCAAGGGGTTTCGATTTATCGTTTAAAGATTACCATGATAAGCTTCATGTTGCAGCAAATAACTGCTGTCGATTTGAGTTCCCTATTGCAGCAGGTAGAATCCCTGAAGGCATGCGGTGCCCTGAGTGTCATCGGTTGATGGAGAAATACATTGCTTTCCTTTGCTGTCATGACCAAATTGGCCTTCTAGAACCTTATTGATCAAGTAATGCATATATACCAATCTCGTAACTTCTAATGCTAGTTATTATAAGTAAGCGAATAAACAACAACAAATGATTGTTGTGTTACTACGTACTGTACCAAAATAACAAGTGTGACGAGTCAATCGTTTATTTACCTAAGTGTAATCTGATGGGTCTAAAGTCTAAACTTATGTATGAGTTAGACCTTCTTTTGATGAAATAAAATAATTTATGAATCTCGATTAAAAGAATACTTTTGTTGGATGCATAGGAGATAACTATGAACCTCACAATTATAGCATGATTCAAGCAATACAACCATGTAACTTGTTTCATGTATTTACTGTTGTGCTACAGTGTGTGTTTCCAAATTGGAATGGTTAAATCCGAAGTCAAACCGAGAAGAGTAACCGTATATCGGTCATGTGTATTATAGCATTACATAGGGGTTCTTTATATAATAATATTATAACATTTGAATACCATCTGATAAACACATACCTAGCTAAGTTATCAAAAACTTTGTAAACACATCAACAATTTGATCATTTTAACTAGTCTAACATTTGATAATCATGTAAGCAATTATAAGATTGAATTCAGCAACATTAAATCTATTTGTAACAAATATCAGTGCAATGATTAATTAGATAGAAATCAACCACCACGTGGGTTAAAATCTTTGTCAGATATGATTAATTCAACTTCAAAAACAAAACTTACGTACTACCGTAGAGAATACCTAATTTGCAAAATGTTATTATGCGTTACAAATACGATCAACTGATGATCGAATTTGCAAATCACAGTTTCGAAAAACGGGAATAGATAGAATATACTAGCTTGAAGAGAAATGGATTTCAACTTTTGAAATTTCATAATAGACCTAAAATTTCACCTTATATGTTGTTGATAAGAGAAATTGGATTAAGTTATGTCGCATTATAGTTAAATGGCCACAATGCATAGATTGCCCGTTGACGAAACAAGTAACTACTAGACATTATCTACTCATACAAAATTAGTATAAACAATTATACATCGCGTCTCATGAAGGCTCACCTCAACATTAAGGACAGTTCCAAACACCACTAAGAAAAGAATCATAGTTGCATTTCCGTCGTTAGAAAAGGCATAGTACATTGTTTCACTTAACTTTTGCTTTACTTAGGGTTTGGAAGGAGCCAGATTGATGTACACAGTTTTGTCTTACATTTTTTCGCATGAACTTTACTTCACCCTTTACGTATGATGGTGCTTCGGTCGTTTAACTAAGCTATATCATTATGATTTACTTAGTCATAACCAATACCGGTTGTAAACATCATATATTATTAGGCTGAAGCCTCTATGGCCCCATAAAACACTCTTACAAGTAACAATCATGTTGGTAAATGTTTCTTACATATATTCAAGTATTCAACATAAGGCATGTATCACTCGTGGATCATAACTCATAAGCATGAGATAAATAAGTATTAAAAGGGAAGGAGGGAGGGATAACCGATGAGAGTGCTAACATAAGAAAAACGCATCACACGTCAAAGAGGAGAGGATGAGCATTTGTAAACCCAGTAGGTTTAAAAGGAATAAAGGTGGCATATGAAAACCACGTATTTCCAATGTACATTGGTGACTAAACTTTGAAGTTGTAAACCAAGTGATGAAACGAACACGAAAGTCGTAGCCAATAAAGATACGATTATCGCAAATGATCACATGGTCGAGTAATCAAGATAATAATATATCTTTTACTTTGGTTACGGTTATAACGACTCATTGTTTTGATATGATGATACTAAATTTAGTCTTAAAATTAAAAGATAAGCATATTCAATACTATAACATGTTACTTAAGATATATATTTTCCTTTGCCCCCGTAACAATTAGTTACACCATTTCTAATTTATTATTACATTATCTTTATGTGATCATTCCAACACATGAAATTATCTCACTAACTTACCATTGAAATAGTAATATTATCAATCATCTTCAACATCAAAGCCCCTATAGCTCAGTGGTAGAGCGCCAGTCTTGTAAACTGGAGGTCTGTAGTTCGATCCTGCATGGGGGCAATTCACAATCTTTTTAATCAAAATTTTCATTTCAATTTCTGATTATTATAGATCTTCATCCCTAAAACCCTAATTACCAATCCACAATCAAGATCACAGATCCATTCTTATGTCTTTTTCATCTTCAAGCTCTCATCAATGGCTTCCTTAATCCATAAGCTTGTTAGAAATCAACCCCTCAGCAGAACCCTAATTGCAGATCTCAACACACGAATTCTCTCTTCACCGACCCGTTTACTCGATCCAAAACCCGACCCACCCGTCGATCCGATCCCCTTCTTCAACAACATACCCAAAAGAATCGTTGATTCAAACCCTAATCCTCTTTCGTCAGCTGTTTATCCTAGTTTTGCGTTTCAGGAGTTGATATTTCCGGTTGCTCAAATTGGGGATTTTCGATCTGTTTTACCTGAAGAAGATGATGGTTATGGTGATGAAGAACGAGGGATTTGGGCTGATAGTGTGAAGAAGAAGAGGAAGAAGAAGATGAACAAACACAAGTTAAAGAAGCTCAGAAAGCGTCTGAGAAGGAAGACATAGTTGTTCTTGATTTCAATCTGGTGAGAATTCTAGGGTTTTTATCGATTTGTTATTGAATCTAAGAGGATGTTAGTTTGATTTACGTAAAATCTCCACTTTGATTTCACCTTCAGGGTCTGTTTGTTGTGTTCATTGCCCGAATTGAATGGTTTCAGTAAGTTAATTGACATCTACTTTGACCCATTAGCATCTGTAGAACACTCATTGTGAGTTGAAACATCGAAATTAACTAAATTGGTATCTTCTTTATTTTGTTTTTGGAGGTTTTTGGAGTAATTTGATGTGGACTGAACATACCATCCATCTTTATGAGCTTGATTTCTGTTTAAAGCCAGATTATGCGAATTTATTTCATCGTCTGGTGTTTGATAAATACAGTATAGCTGCTTGAACTTGTTGTTTGACGTGCTATTGAAAGTATATGTTCTAAATTTCATGGTCATTTGATTCCATATCTTCTGAAAATTTAACTGTCTAGTAGTCTTTGTCTAGTGATGATTGATTTCATGGGGTCTTGTTTGATAAAGTTTCTTACTTTATCTGCATATGTGGTGATAGAAACCAAGTTGTTCTTGATCATGTTTTGGGGAAGCATATGATTTGATTCATGCAGAAAGATTAACTTTCAAGTCAAATTTTAGTGTCCATTGGAACGGGTCGATGATTTAAATGTGGTGTCTTTTTGATTTGTTGTTTGGAGTTTTCAGAAGTATTTTTTATTATGAATTGACATATTATCATCCCATGATGATCCCTTGTTTCTACTTAGCTGATTGATTGTAGGACTCTTGTTTAAAATAGAGGATTTGTAGTTCCTGTTTATTGCAAAGGAAGTTTAAACTGAGCTCGTATATGCAGTAGTGCATCGACTATGACAAAGACAGTATAGTTGCTGGACTTGTTGTTCGACATGCTTTTAGAAGTATATGTTCTGAATTTCATAGCTATTTGATTCCATTTCTTCTTAAAGGTAAACCGTCTCTTTTTCTTTGCGACTAGTGATGATAGATTTTAGCTTATAGGAAATGGGTTGCAGTAGAATTATCTTGAAAATTACCAGGCAATAGTGTAGAAGAGACTTTAGGCTTCTTGTAGTCTCAGAGTCTTTATTCGTAATGTATCTTGACTCAATAGATTGCCATTTTTCAAATGATTCTTGCAATGCCATAGTTCATGACCATTAGCATAGTCACCGCAAAGTTAGCATCAAGGTTACACTCTGCCAAAAAATGGAATTGTGACTTTTTTCTATCCCAGTGGCCAGGGAGTTGGTTTGGGTTGAACAAAAGGTTAAAGAGTTCAATTTTAAGGCCAATGAATGATGATTTTATGCAATGTTGCGGCTGTTAGGCTGCAAAGGTGCACATTACAGGTAGTGCACGAACGAGTCAAGCGGTTTGGGTAAACGGTTATTTTTAGTACAGTCTGAATAAACTAGTCAGCACATTTTGTTTACTGTTTTTAGAATACTTATAGAATTGCTATTGCATTAGTTATGCTTATGGGTTTAAAATGATTGAGAAACAGTATGCATTAATCTCTCACTTCCAAGTTGTATTCTTCATCAACTCCAAATAGGGACGACAAAGGGTTGACTATTGGATGAGTTTGGTAATCTTTGTCATCACAGTCGTTGTAAAACATGCTTCATATCTGTCTAGTGACCGTTACACAATACACATCGAGTTCGTGGTTATACCCACTAAATCTTCCGTGGTTATAAATTACCCGTTGAGGTGCCCTTACCCAAGACATGATCATAAACGCACCTCAAAACTGTGTTGAAATATTAAATATTCAACACTTTAATGATTCTATGATTTTTAATATTATATAAATATTCTGTCAAATCGGGTCGGGTAATCGGATGGGTGTCTCGTACCCGTTTCAAACCCATAGTAATTCTAAAACTAATACCATACTCTAATACCTATCATAATGTTTTAAATACAAGTTTTGTTAGTACAATTCAGTTTTAATCTATCCCAAATCTAGATACTTCTCTAGTTTCTGGTTTGAGTATTATATATATTAACTTCATCATCCCTTATTGATCACCCTATATGTACATAAGTAAATATTATAACTTATAAAATTTAACAATTTACTGATTTAATAAAACTACATAGATACATGCCATCAATGGTAATAGATCAATTTGAAAAGGCAATGGGTGGTCTTATTATCAACTTGCTTATGTTGAAGTGTGTTGAACCAAAGTTCTGTTATTCTATTTTTTAAAATTAGTTTGAATGGATAAAATAGATCCCATAATTATCTCCCTAATTTACATCTACACCTCACACCCAATTCTCTTATTTCCCTTCATCCACTTTGTAATAACTTCAAATCAATTTCCTCCAAATTGCATCACATGAATAATCACTCTTTCTCAACATTTAAAACTTGGACAAAGTAATACAATTTTCAAAATTCATATTAAACTTCCCTCTTTCAAACAATCTCACTTTTGTGCGCCATGGCACGTATATTGGTCCTTCTCGCTCTCGTTTTCATCGCTATTGTTGGTCTCGTCATAGCTGCTGACACACCTGCAAGCTCCCCCAAAGCATCATCACCAACAGGCCCCGGAAAGGGCTCAACACCATCGCCATCTGCACGCCCTAAACCAGCTAATGCCCCATCTCCATCACGTGGTTCATCGCCTAATTCTCCAACCCCATCTTCACCATCACGTGGTTCGTCACCTAGCCCGTCTGCCGATGAATCAACTGCTAGCCCACCGGCACCACCACAATCCTCAGAGGCACCGGAATCCTCAGAGGCACCAGATTCTGAGGATGACGTTGATGTCGATGCCAATGCCGATGCTGATGCTGATGCACCAGCATCTGATGATTTAGAAGCAGAGTATGAAAATTATGCTGATATGTTAAAGACAACTATTATATCTGGAGTTGCTGTAATTGTAAGTTTATTTTTCCTCTAGATTATGATTGTTATAGAGAATGGGTAAAAGGCTTTATCATTTTATAATTTAGGTGCGTACATGAATGTAATTTTATTGGAAATCAAGTTTGGTGAGCTTTCAAAATATTTGGTTCATTTTATTCATGTTATCATGTATATGTATTGTAATATTGATATGGTCAAATCGAACCATTGCCATTTTTTATACAACCCCCAAAATATGAATACATACATCTTTCACAAAAAAAAAGACTTATCTAGTCTTTCTCTTGCATGAAAATTCTTAGTTGAAACCCTTTTGGATTTGGTAAATATAAAATGTAATATGAAATTAATCTTTATCAACTTTATACATATTTTTTAAAATATATAATTATATATTGTCCTTAAAATTTTATGAATAATACTACTACACTTTCCTATTTCATAGTAAATAAAAATCCTCTCTACATTTTGTTTTACTAAATTAACAAAAAGGAAAGAAAGAAATACATGTGCCAATATGATTCACAAATATAGCATTCTTTTCTTGTATGTAATGATACAAATTGCTACGAATAATTTATTTTTTAATAGTAATGAAATAGATAAACATGAGAATTAGAGCATGTTTAAAGAATAACATGATAATAATTATCTGTGTGAAATTGTTAGTTGTTAATAAATCTTATACTAAGATGTACTCTAAAGAGTGAAGAGACTTGCTTATAAGAATAACTACTAGGTGTGGCTGTTTCTAGAAATCATATAAAAATAAATTAAAAAAAAAACAATTTCCAAATATTATTACATGGTTTTGTATCTTTATATAGCAATGAATGTAAATGCTAATCTTTTTCCGACCCGTTATATGAATATGGTTGGATTTTTTTTTGACATATAAAACGTTCGTTACTTTATATCTTTTACAATACTAAAGTCGTATATTTGACCAAATCAAACAAAGAGAGCAACACAAAATTGTAAATGAACATATATAGAAACAATACATGTATGCATAAAATAACACATTATAGGAACACAATTAACTAAGATTTTTTCAAATTAGTTGGCAAACACTCGCAATGTATATGAGAGGTCTTAAGTTCAAATTATGTTGTTTGAAAATAGTAACGGAGCTTGAACCACACAATAGGGGACGGGGGCAAAAGCGAAAGTAAATTATTTTATGGGAAATTTTTTTATAACACTAATGACATTTATAAGGAGCACAATGGTAACAAATAAACAAAACATCTTTTTATCATAAGGTTAAAAAAAAGTGGTTAATATGTAGTTGATTCTTATTACATAACCAATTAACCACTACAAACTATCAGTTACCCATTGAGCTCCTTCTTTTTTTTAGTGGGTGTTATGAGAGGGTCAAAACGTCAATACACTATAATATCTTAATGAATCTACATATAAAAGTATTAATGATTCATCAAGCCATGTATTCACTAAAACTAGTGAATACAATAATTCTATATGGTTTTTAAATATTTAACAGTTCTTATAAGATGATATGAAATATCTATAGTACTGTAAATAAAAAACATCTCCCGTCTTTTTACCACTATAGATAAATATATTGTAACAAACAAATTAACCTCAACAATTATTGTGAAATAAGTAACACGAAATGATATAAACTGACTTGCAAACCTGTAGGTAATATTAAATCTGTAATTTAAGTCACGTTCAGGTTGTGTTATAGAGAACGGTTGATAAAAACAATATAAATTATAACATGAACGAACTGTAATATAACAATATTACATGACTTTATAACTATTAATCTTGTCCCGACGAGTACTACTAGAATATTTGGTGTGGATCATTGTCGAAGTTCAGTAATCCACTGTATGAATGGTCAAAATTGACTTTGTAAATTCAAACTTGTATTAAGTTGATGTAATTCAAACTTTGACATTGAAAGAGGGGTAAATATGAAAAGAAAGTATATAAAGAAGGAGATTTAGATTATGGCTTTTTATATGTATGTAAAATCACTTCCCATCTTGTTTAATATATTTTAATATAGTATTATAGATATAACATTTTTTTAATACGACAATAAGACAACTTATTGACAAGAAGTTTGTTTGTTTGTCCTTTTTTCTTTCATGTCATAG
Organism: Flaveria bidentis; assembly: GCA_018326385.1. Taxonomy (NCBI): domain Eukaryota; kingdom Viridiplantae; phylum Streptophyta; class Magnoliopsida; order Asterales; family Asteraceae; genus Flaveria; species Flaveria bidentis. Next base: position 36,696 of record BJCM01062712.1, on the reverse strand, counting down.
ATATATCAATTCTTATATCATATTAAACATAGTTTTTGATAGTTATTAACTCATCACGTGTTTGATGAGTTACGACCTTTAATTGGTAGATCACATTTAGGACACTTGGACCATGTACGTTGGTGTGTTTATAATTTATTAACTTGTTAGGTTATAACCTCATGTAATACACGGGTTACTAAAATTTAAAGCTATATTTTTTGTGATAGAGATTTTCTCTTTACATATTTATGAAATATAATATAATTTTTAACATATATATATTTATTTTAAAATATAAAATACTTTACTTAAATAGTTATAAAAACATTTAATATTATAAGAGAGATAAAAAACAAAAGATTAGAGAATATTTATTTAGTTAATATGAGATAGAGACGGGAAAAAATATTGAGGAGAGTACAAGTGTCACTTAATATTTTTATTATTAATATAGGAATATAGGAATTATAAGCGTTATTTGAGATTGATAAATTATTGTGTTATATAAATTTTGTTATTTTAGTTTCATCATTAAATATTGGAGAAAAGCTATTTTATCAGAGCGTAAAAGAAAAAATAAGCTAAAAGCAGTCATGCATGCCGGTTTTAAAAAAGATAAGAAACGAGAAAGATTGCAAATACACAAAATTGTTAGATAACGAAACAGAGTGTAAAACATAAACTATACATGGTAAGAGGGGTGACAAATGAACATAAAAAAAAATTAAAATATTAAACTTTTGTGGCAAAAGTTATAAAACTAAAGTTTTGTTGCAAACTTAAAAACTAATTGAAAGAAAACATCTTATTTATTAAAATAGTCATTTTTTAACTAGCTATCTCTCTTTTTTTTCATCCTACAACGAAAGTGATAACACGAGGGCTCCTAGATCTTGTGTCTGTGATACCCCAACCATCGTTATCTCCCTCCACCACGCTCTATTTTTTATATCGTCTTCATGTCGCAAACAAAAATCTGATGACCCATGAATTCCTATGATCGTAACCTTACACCACACCAAACGCGACAAGAACCATGCGTCAATCTGTCTCCACCCCATACAACTTAGTGGTAGACGGACACAGATGGACCTGTGTAATGGAACATATGTTAAATAATAAAAATTAACATTTTTAATTGATTATTTATTTATGTATGTTTTTTACATGATGGAGGTAGGATATAAAGCAATTATTATTTCTAGAGTGAAAGCAAATGAGAGCATGGAATGTATTTGCATACACCTTAATTATGAATGTTGAAATCTCGTGGCCTTATGGGCCACACCCCATGATTGACGGGCCAATAGCTTAACTTCATGAGCAATTTCTATTATCCTATTAATTTACACAAAAAAAAAGAAGAAAAGAAAAGAAATGAAAACCCACAAATTCAGGTCTTGAGAATATATAAATATTAAAAAAAAATACAAACTTCTTGACTATTTAATTCTTTTATTTATAAATCGAGTAAGCTATTTATAGGTACACATGATTGTTTGTTAAGTAAGCTTAATGAGAGATTTACAATCATTAACTCATAAACAAATAACTTTGATTAGTAATTCAAAAGGTAATCAACTCATAACACTAGAATACATGTTTATGATAATAAAAATAGACATTGGATTTAAGTGAAATAAGTTATAATCTATTAGCTAATAATAATCTAATTATAACATTTTAAACTTTTATTTTCTTTCTCAAAAGACAACCTCACTCACATAATGATTATGTAGTTATATTTTATTTCATTTGATTTCACTCGCAAAAATAATTATATTTAAATGAGGAAATCATGTAAGCAAAATAAAATGCAAATTGTAATGATTATACAAGTAAAAATGTCATTGCTAACAAAAGTAACAGTCATAAGTGATATAGTTGTTAGCACGAGTTATTATAAATCAATATGTTATAGTTCGAATAAAATCAAATTTGTTTCATAAAATTAACTACAATAGATCTTAATTCTATTTAATCATAACTAATGTAAGATAATAACATATGGCCTCGCTACCAAATCAACAAAATATCAAAGTATTAGCCTTTAACGAAAATCAATGAATTGTTTACAAAAGAATGATGAATCGACCATCTCTGAAAACATACGGAAAGGGATAAGTCGAGGTGCACAACTAAACGGGTTAAGGACTCGACCCGACAACCCAACCCGCAACCAATCCTGTTCCCACTTGGTTCAATTAACCCTTTTTTTATGAATCTATCATATTTCATAAAATTACACAATACGAACCTGTTGGACCAGACCTGAAACCCTAGTCAACCCCGGTTTGGAATTTATAGGCCATGACCTAAACCAGGTTCAATTTGACTCAGTTTAGATTCTAAACCTGGTTTGTACATCTTTTAGTTAGGGGAGAAGATGTTGAAGCCATAATTTATTAAAATTTATAACTTCAAACTATTATAAAATTATTATAAAGATAATGGTCCGAAACAAATATACTAGTGATATATGATGTGTCTATGTTAAGAGCTTAAATCCGTTAAAAGTACAGATTATGACATACCTATCTTTAAAAAATCTAAAAATTGATGTTAGAAAAGTTATTATAAAATAAATGATCTTACGTATATAGTAATTTATTCTATACAATATTATTATCTTATTTGACATAGCGTTGGAAAAGCATAAAGGTTAAAGTGTCAATTCTTGTACACAAAATAGGAAATTTGGCCAAAAATGAAGCATAGATTAGCGGCAATTATAGAATAATAGATAGATATTCATTTGGTCAACTCTTTTGCATACAATTTCTGGATCCACATGAAACACTCTCTTGATTCATATGCAACCAAGCACAAAGGTTGACATTTTAGTCAAAACAAGTAACAAAAACATAAAACATGAAGGAAACACAAAATGCAACATTGATGCTTCAAATAGCTATAATTCATAGTCAACAACGCGACCCCTTTCTACAAACGAGTGCACCAGCTGACCGAGTCATTGACGCCACAAGTGTAGATGGCCTGCCACTTAAACTCGAAGCTCTTGCATAAGATGAAGTAGAACCTCTACCTGATTCCCTAAAATACGCGCCATTTAACATCAAATCCCCTTCTGACCTCCAATTCCAGTTCTTCCATTCACTCTCCGGCGCATCTTCGTGCTTTGTCACCTATACATTCATTAAATAGTCGATATATATTATAAGTATACTGTATACGCACGTATATGTATATGTATGTATATGATTATATGTTTTTATATGTGTATGTATACACATTACATACCTCCTTGTCAAATCTTCTATTGGGTGCCAAAAATCTATTCCCTTGGCTATAGATGGTTGGGGATGCACTACCTCCAATTGCATACATTTCCCAATGTGTATAGTCATTGTTCACCACATGAAAATACCCATGTCTACATCTGCAACATTACACATTCAAAAATCAAAAACTTTTTTTTTTTTCAAGACTACGACATCAACAGATTAGGTAAATCATAACTTACGTTAAACAAGACATGTTTAAAAAGTAATAACTTATGACAGAAAAGTAAAAACCTAAGACCTCAAAGAGGAATCAAATACTTATCACTATACGAGTTAAAAATGTCAAATCAAGCATGCATCAAGTGGTTGTACCTTGGCATTCTTTGAACAAGGCCTTCACCAAAGTGGTTAAAAGCAATGGTAACTTGCATGTTCTTATCTTGTGTATAACTATCACTATGCCCCAACAACATCACCTTATCATGATGAGTCATGTAGTTGTTAGATATAGTGATGGATGTTGATCCATGTATGGCATCAATGAGGCCATCATGACAATTAGACAATGAACAATGATCAACCCATATATCTCTACTTGCAAATATTGATATCCCATCACCATCAGATTGTGTCCACCATCCAGCATGATGTGGTGAGTTCCTTATGTTACCATTACCAGCTTGTTTACAATCATGTATGTGAATCCCATGTATGATGATGTTACTAACATCATGTATGGTGATGCATGGCCCATTACCCACATGCACATTCACACCCCTTCCATCAATAGTCTTGTGAGAGTTCATCACAAGCTCTTGCTTCAATTCGATCACCATGTCACGTTTAAAGATGATCCACAATGGTTCATCTTGGATCACTGCATGCCTCAGGGTTCCCGGGACCGGGTTGACCGGGTCGTCGTGACCGGGATCGGTCACGACGTATATCCGCCCGTTCCGCCCGCCTATCGCGTTCTTCCCGAACCCGATGGCACAATCGGCTAACCGATGGCGGTGATCTTCCCAGTGGGGGTCGCACCGCCAGCAGTCGTCGATTGGGTTCCCTATACCGCATGAGAGATAACTTAAACTTCTCCTTGAGGTGTAATTGATGCTTTGGTGGACTTCATTGATTATTGATTCTGCTGTTTGATTGTTTGATGTTGGTGATGATGAAGCAATTGCTAGTGAAGAGATTAGAATGAAGATCAATGGTGTAATTGTGGTTGCCATTGATGAAGGTTGATGTGAGAGTGATGATGCTGTTAAGTTGAAGGTGTTTTTATAGTGATAATGGGGCCGTGATTAATGGGGTAATTAGTTATGTGTGTTAATATTTTCTTGGGGTTCTCATTGAAGGTGGTTTATATGGTTAGGGTTTGAGGTTTTCAACAGTTGAGGTCAACATGTGAATGTGTGTTAGAATATATTAAAATGGAAAATCACCGAAATTAATTTTTAACCGAACATTTTGAATCATTGATGTGGTTCAAAGTAACTACACGAGATTAAACGTGTACCAGTTGAATCTGATAAACTCTTCTAAATTCTGTTGAGCCCGGCTAAACCCGACTATATTGTAATCGAGAAAGACTTTTTATCGCCTCATTTTAAACCTGGCTAAGTTTTAGTCGAATGAATATTTATTTTGGCTTTTTTTGTAAAGTCAACCTTTTATCTTGATGATCCATTTAAATAATGTTAAATCAAATTATGGTTTATTTACACCGTCCTGCTACGTCTTCATTTTCTCACAAACAATAAATAGAAGTATAGAATGTTATACTTGTGAATTGTAAAAATAAATTTTATTTGTACATATGAATAGTGATAAATATAAATGAGAAAACATCTTATTAATAATATAATATAATCTACTGTTATCCAAATATAAGAAAAATAAAAATTCTTTTTAAGCCCTCTAAAAGTTTGGAGTGGCATATTATCATGAGACCTACTGGTTTGACAGTTAGCCAACACAAACAACTTTTTGTTTTTACTTTGTCGGTTCTTTATTAAAGTTAGTTAATAGTCATGTACTCATATGAATAACAATCGAATTTCTTTTAACATCAATTCTTTTTTACTTATATTTAATTTCACTTCATCTTACGATAACAATTAGAGCATTCACGGTAAGTTACTTATATTTATGTGATTATTTTTTTATATTTTAAAAAATGATTGTACGTTATTATAAATGGAAGATAAAGAAAACAAATATTTTTCATCTGTATATTTGACAAATCATTGTTTAAACCCTATTTTTATAATTTTTTAAAGTGGTTGCGAGTGAAAGAAAGAAAAAATAATGATAAAAGTATTAAAAATATTATATAAGTGAAAATAAAAGAGAAAAAAATATTAATTTTAGTATAATTACAAAGATATGGATATGAAACCTGATGTTAATGCTCTTAGACTAGCAGAAGCACTTACGGGTAGCAAACTCGGGTAGTGATAAGTTACTACCCCAAGTGCAATGGGTAGTGTCATAGGGTTTTTCTAAAGCTTGTCGAACCCACAACTCTTCTTGCATAGACCATACATCAATAAATTGAAGACACATGTCCCTTAAGGAGGGTTAAAAAATAGGTGTATCTTCTTTTTAGGGTTGTTCATGTAAATATAATATGACATATTATGATTGTATGGGGCAGTGTTGCAAAAATCGGCATTAATCGCCGGTTAATCATCGATTAATCGGAGATCTCCGGTCACTAGTAGATTTTTGCTATTCGACCAATTAATCGCTAGGCGGTCAATGGTAGTCAAAATCGGACCTAGGCGGTCTTAATCGACTGGAAATATGCGATTCCAGCGAAATTCCGGTAGGTTTCTAGCGAGATTCCGACGACTTTCAAAAATCCGGCCAAAACTTGAAAAATCCAGCTTAAACTTGAAAATTCCGGCCAAATATGTCTATTTATATATAAAACTAATTTTTTTATTAAAATATATGTATTTATATATAAAGTTAAAAACTATATATAAAATTCTAATCCGATTAATCCCGAGTCCCTACCTCGCCGCCCGACTAGTGCCTAATGATTTTTACAACATTAGTATGGGGTTTTATGGTACTTTTCCTAAATGCACTTCTAGTATCTCTGTAAGATTTGATATCACATAATTTTTATAAGGGACAAACATCGTATGACCATACCATTAAGTCATAAATAATAACAATAAAATATAATGAGGTTTTTACAACAAAGATTAGACCTAATAATGCGAGAAGATAAAATAGTTTGTATTTTAAGGTTACTAAGTCACATAGTAAACAAGTGGTGTAAAAAAGATAGTTTAAAAATAAAAAATGAATATACCAATAGTTTTATATTTCATTCAAATATGGGATAAGCATTGGAATGTAGTGAGTTTGTGTACATATTTTTACTTTTAAGTTAATATTAAGGATCTATGTGTTATTTCATTATGCAAAGTAGGTGTTTAATTCAATTTTTATAAGTGTAGAGTTATAATAAAAAGAGTATTTAACTTAAAAAAGGTTAAAAATAATTTTTGGCTTGACATGTGTCATTTTTTTTAAAGAGGCGATATAATAAAAAGAGTATTTAACTCAAAAAGGTTAAGAATAATTTATGGCTTGACATGTATTCTTTTATTATTTAAAAAAATGATATTTTGATCATTATGTCAAATACATTAAGTTATTGTGTCAATATATGTCATCGTGTCAAAAATTTTTATCACTTTATTATAAGTATTCATCATTGGGTTTTTATATTTTAGTTCATTTCATGTTATTTTGTGATTGTTTTCTATATTTTATATAAATATATTGTTATTTTATCACCGTGTTTTACAATTATAAGTACACACTAATATTATTTCACCATTGTATTTTTAAAACCTGATGTTTTAAAAAAACAATATTCAGGAAAACATAATGACGAAAAAACTTTTTGAACCCTATTCATTATACTTTTTTAGATTAGAATCTCTTTATATTTAGGGAAATGTTCAAATAAAATGTCTTTCATAACTAGAAAGTGTAAGAAAGATTAAGATTTTAAAACGTGTGTTTTTTTATTAAGATTAGGTTGAGGGTAAAACTAGTAATGTACCCTTTCTCAAGTTCCATTTTTTTAAATGCACGTAACTTTTACATATGTCATAATTTTTAAAAAATTATGTCACAAAAAAAATATTTTTTATCTTTAAGTACGTATAGTGTTGATATAAAAAATAAAAAAGAAAATCATGTTTTTTAACTCATGTTATAAATTTTGTCAAGTAATTGTGTAATTATCTAAATTGATAAGGATTATATAATTACAGGATGAGTGTTACACAATAAACTATAAATGTAAAAAGTTTTTTCAGCACTATTATTATTCAAAAAAATCATTTTAGAAAAATATCATACATAATACAATAGTCAACATTACACACAATAAACAACATTAGACATAATAAAAAACAAAATAACCAGAACTAAACTCAATTATTAGCATTAGACACAATGAGCTGCTTGACGAGTATTACATGATTATCTTATCAAAATTACACAATGAACTAAAAAGCATTAAAAATGTATATTTTCAATATTATGTTACTCAAAAGTTATTATTAAAGAAAAAACACAATAGAAAACACAATAATTAGTATTAAACATAATCATCTGACCAATATTATACAATAGTCTGATATTACACAATATCTAACGAATATTACACAATTAGCTTAAACAACGTGATTTTTTCCTTTTTATATATCAACATTATAAGCGTGTTAAAGATAGAAAACGTTTGTTTCTTTAGTGTAATTCGTTCAAAAAAATATATTGTTCGCAAAAGTTACGAGGGTTTAAGGAAAATGATGAAACTTGAAAATGTAGCTAAAATTAAAATACCAAGTTTAAGTTATTTACTCAACTGAATTATCTTAGATATTGGATTTAAGATCTGATAGCTAGGGGTGTGCTCGGTTTGGTTCGGTTCAGTTCGGTTTGGTTTTTACCATTCACCGAATCCGAAACCGACTTTATCGGTTATTAAAATTCACCAATTAGTTTTCGGTTATTCGGTTGTTATGACGGTTTCAGTCTGGTTTTCGGTTTTTTTTTTCAACCGAACATTAATCGAAAGAGCTAAAACAATAAGTATAGTGTTAAAAATATTAAAAAAACACATTCTCTACAAAAGTAAATAGTTTATGACTAAAAAAAGTTTGTTTCTCAAGATTTTGTTCGAGAATAATGGCCACGTAACAGTAGCTAGAGAACTTAAGTTTACAAAACATTATTTTATGTTTATTGTTATTATATTGGGTTTTTGTTTATCAGGTTCTTGTTTAAAATCTTACCTTTAGTTTGTCATTTTTGGTTTATTTATTGTGATTCAAAACACATAACTAACTAAACTAGATATTATCATACATTGATAATTAAAATTTCATACAATTAAAAGAAAATCAGTTCGGTTCGGTTATTTTCGGTGATAGGAAATTGAAAACCGAAACCAAATCGAAAAAGTCGATTTCAGTTATTTTCGGTTCGGTTATCTTCGGTTCCGGTTCGGTTATTTCAGTTTTTTTATCACCCCTGAGTGATAATTCATAATTATTCTCATCCTTTTGTTTCTCTTGATAAAATAATCCACCCTTTTATAAACCCTTATATATTAAAAATATATAAACAGAATGTTTACATACATGTATAAAATCCACGATAACCTCAATTACTACCGCAATCATCGTACATCAAGTAGGAAAAGTTTGAGTTGACATTACCTTCATGTTATATTTTTTTGTTAACGTAAAACGTTACCTCCTTAATTTTGGCCCCTTTAATAAAAAAAGTATATAATTATGTATGATCAAAATATATACGCACCGACATTTTTACATACTTGAATGTCACCTCAACAAACTTTGACAAAAACAAGTAATTTAATATTAAATTTCACATGCATATGTATTTCCAAAAAAATTAATGGATTTTAATACATAAAATATATCTTAAACTAATTTTGGTCAAAAATAAAAATATATACGAGCTTTTTTAATATTAATAATTTCTTTAGAAAAAAGTGTGTTATTATACAAACCCTAACTATTTTTTTTTGGAATGAAAGTGGTTATATAAGATATATATCTAGTATTCTAGTAAGATTTGAATCTAGATCTCTTATGATATTTTTCAGGTGTTTTATTACTAAGTCATCTTCTTAATATTATTTTTGCTTTATAATTTGTATACATTTCAACTCGGTTATAACTTCTATTAAAAGTTACCGTTCATTTAAATTGGTATTAACTATAAACGAGATATATAAATATGTATGCATGATCAAGGTCGATTCGGGATTAGGTAAAATGGGGAGGAAAATTTTCCGAATGAATAAAACTAAAACGAAGCAGATTATAAAATATGATATGAATATAACAAAGGTTATTCACTTATTCGGTAACTAGGCTAAAGACCCATGTAACACACGGGTTCAATCAAAAAATATTGTTGTATAAAAAGGTTCGTAAGTTATAATGTTATTGAAATACTTTGTATATCGACTTTTATATATAATTTGTAACATTAGTTACATTTAATATTAGTAGGTTTTCTCAATTAATATTTATACGTCTAAATAGTGTATAATATGGAATGAAATGAACTTATAAATAAGAACTGTAAGTAATAAACAAATTAAATTGAACATTAAAAACAACATTTCAAACTCATAAAATCCGAAATTTTATTTGTATACAAAATTTGATGTTTTGTTGGTGATTTTTCAATCATAATCTAATATTAATAATTTTAATCTCTGTTTACTTTTAACTTGAGATAATGCAACATAGAGCTGATCATAATCTCTGTTAAAAAACAAACCAACTTTATATAGCGATTGTCCTTGATTCTTGTTTATTATTATTGCAAAACACACTACTAATGGAAACTTTCTTCTTTGAAATTTAAAAGAAATCCTTTTAACTGAAGATGTCAAAGTCAACCATGGAATAAAAGTATGATTTTCAATATTATTTCCAGATACATCAAAATAATTTGCACATATCAAATGAATTTGAATCAAATATCTATATTAATTATAAAACAATAACTTTAGTGTCACGTGACATTCTTTTAAGTCTCTACTTTTTCAATTGTCGCATAAATATGTATATGTTTTTAGTGTTAGTATAGGTTCATTTGACTAAAAGTCAACTTTTAATATAAGATATATTTAGGAAAATTTAGAAATATAACCCTAAAGTGGAGCTAATCTTTTTTTAGAAATTAAATAAAACCTGATATTTTTTTTCTTCAAATAATTTATCAGCAAAAACTGTAGGAATCATCTATGACAAATCACGAGGGTCATAAAACTAGGATGGTTGAGAAATATTTTAAAATCGGATATGATTTTATTTCCAAAAAAAGATACCCATGAATTCCTTCAATTTGGAGAGGAGTCGATGAAAAAACCCCGTAATTTTTATTAAAATTTGAATATAAACAGAGTATTTAATGGAACACGCAATAAAGGAATCGATTTTATAGATGAAGAAAATCATAGATGATTTCTATAGTTTTTGTTGATTAATTATTTAAAGAAAGAATAAATATCGGGTATGATTTAATTTCTAAAAAAATGTGTGCTCTAATTTAAGGTTACATTTCCAAAATTTCCCTAAAAATCTCTTGTGTGAGAAATTGACTTTTAGTCGACCGAATCTAGATTAACACTAAAAATGAATACATATTTAGGCTAGAATTGAAAAAAGTAAAGTGTTAAAAGAATGTCACATGACACTAAAGTTATTATTTTATTAATAAGTATAGATGAGTTTTTTAGATTATGTTTAATGTGCTATATTGTTGATTACATCATTTATCATAAATTACCGGCTAATTGTAGACATAATGAAACTTTCATCATGATAACTTATCATCACCATCATACTTAAGTTCATACTTATGTATATCAACATTCATTATCATGACCATGGAGTTGTCTCGATTTAATGACAATTAAGGTTTGATGTCTTTGTTAAGATTTGTAATCAACCATTATTCCAGTAGAAATATGTTTTTTTAAATAAAGTGCTTCAACATTTATAGTATTATATTATTTGTTTACTTGTGAAAAGGTTAGCAAAATTGTTGGTCACTTGCTAACAAATAGTGTTTTCAAATGTTTTTCAAAATTGGTTGATAATTTCCATAAACCCCCCAATTATGGGGGAATAATATTTGACTTTGAATTGAGGGTGTAGGTATGACATTTGACTTGCAATCGGGTGCACTTTTTCTACCTTTCTATTCCATTCGTTTTGCGTGTGTAATTTTTTTTTTAAAACGACCAACCAATAATTATTAAGTACAGTTACTCAGGTAAACTCATTGACGAAAGGTCACCCACGCCCGTGAACACAGACAGCGCTGTGACCAAGTTCGCCCATCATTCCAAAAAAAACCCACTATCCTAATGAGACTCCAACCCATGACCTCCACTTTGGAAAGTCATTGGGTGCCTTCTTTTAAACCATTTAATCTAGGACTCGTTGACAATTATCAAATTTATTTTATAGTCTCTATATCTTTCTATACATACATATAGATACATGAAGAGATATAAAGACAAGAGTGTTTCAATAAAATAAATAAGTGTTTGTATAACTCACCCCTTTAAGATTATGTTAGTTTAATTAATTAATTATATAAAAAAAATTAACGGTCCTACTCTATTATCTATTAGATGAGAGACATACATCTTTATCACTAAACTAGTCAAGTGATTGTATTACCCAACTTTTTTATTAATTATATATATAATCAATAAATTTTTAGAAGTTTGTAATAATATATTAAATGGGGAATCATTGTATGTAATTAAAAGTATTATTATTACAATGTGAACTTAGAATAATATGAATTCATTATTCACCTTAACCATCACTTTATCTCTTTTTTTTTCCTTTTTCATGAAAATCTAAATTTTGAAATAAAAGTTTGGTTCCGACTATGTCAAAAGTTAAAATATAATATACATTTTCAACGTTCTAAGTTTTAAGAAGTAATATGAATATTTTTCTGAATTGGCATTTTTAAATTTAGTGACGTAAATGAAAACTTGAGGTTGGCTCGTTTGAGCTTGAAGCTTGAGATCGGATATGATCTGAGTTGTTTATCAAATGTAAAGTATATAAACATTTTAATTATATAAGTATATGCTTATTTATATAATATACAATTATAATTTAATTATAGTTTGATACATAATGTGTGTTCATAATTTAACTATTTTATTATACCTAGTGTTTTCTCTCGTGCTACGTGTGCGGGAGTTTGGTAATTTTCCTCTGTCTTACTTCACATGAATTTGTTTGTTGTCGGCTCGGCGCATCATAAATTGCGAAAGCGAATACCGATATCGGTTCCATTGATACAAATACTGGCAATGATAATGTTCGTTCATAATTGGTTTGGTTCGTCGAAATACTGTCATGAAAAATGCATTCGTTATAGCTTACAATATTAAAAAAGCACTTGAGCTTTCCTTGTGACCTTGTATACCCCTAATGAATTCTTCTTGATCCTCACGCCTCTCCAACCACCTTTGCATTCTCCCTTAACCATTTTTGCATGATTCTGTTTTCCAACAATCTTTGCATCACCCTAACACAAACCTGATAACAAGAACTGAAACAATCAACACCTACTTTCACTTCATTCGGACATACGTTAAGTTTTCGGTTCTTAATGTTTTTGGTCCCAAAATGTTTTTTACGAAGTGGGATCTACCTAGACATGGACAAAAAACGGGTTTAGAAACCGGTTCAGCTAAAAAAAGGGAACTGGTTCAAAGAAAAATCGGTTTGGCCCATATCGGTCCCGAACCGACCCGAACCGCCAGTTTCTATATTGGTTTGGTAGCCCTGCACTCAAAACCGGTTAAAAAGTTAAAAACCGGTAAGAAAACCGGTTTCAAACCGGTCCGAATTGGTTTGACAAGTTTAAGTATTCGGTGAGCCAAACTGGTTTGTAACCCGAACCAGTTTGAAGAAAAACAGATTTGACCTCGTCACAAAAAAAACCGATTCGATTTTAAACCTGAACCAGTTTAAATAAAAAAACTGGTTTGTACACCTCTAGATCTACCCATCATTGATGTGATATATCAATGGTTGAAATTGATGATAATTATCCCTCTGTGGATGTGTGACACGTGTGCGTGTGGTGCTCTGTCGTGGGTCTCATCTTATCCATGGTTTGCGGGTCTGGGCTTTTAGATGCCCATACGTCTACAAATACATTAAACGATAAATGCATTGATTCATAATCATTGCAATTGTGTTAATAAGATTACGTAAGTTTACAATTCGACATTAATGTGTCATTCGTAACGAACACTGTATCCGAATAATATCTAACCATCCCATGACTTTTATTAATTTTTATAAAAAAATAATTCCATTCTAAACTACTTGAATGCTCAACACATGCGTCTTAGTTGTTTTACAAAGAAGATAAACACACTTTGATTGTTTAATCATACAATTGACTATTTTATTTCGATAGAGTTTTGTATATCCCTATTCGTCCGTATGTTAATTTATTTACATAAGTTGATATTTATGTGCTAGATTAAAAACAAAGCATATTAATCTACATTTTTTTGTTGTTCTATAAACAATAATCTTTGATCTATAAAAGAACAAGAAAGAAGTTAAAAAAACGTTGAATAAGATATTTTTTTTCAAGGCTCAGTAATACTTTCGCCATGTGGTAATACGACAATATACTTTGCATCATCAATTACCAATAGAGAAAACAAAACTTGAACTAAATTAAATAAATACACTCATGATTACGTCAACGTTTTGTTACCACTCTAAAGTTTTGAATATTATTAACGTCCCTACTATTACTCATGTGAAACTAATGCACTTAGTTTTATCAACATTTTGAAGTTAAGTTTTTTCACAGTTTCATGTCATTACAACAATACACGGGTCTAATAACGGGTCAACTTTCTCAATTTTACCTTTTTACCTCTGGCTCTCTTATTACAACAATTATATATATATTAATTATCAACTTGCTTATGCATAATGGGTTGTATCATATGCTTGGTAAATTGTACTCGCTTTTTGTTTTTTTCTAATAAATCCAACCAAATATTTATACATCATGTACAATTTAGCCTAATATTTTTTGATATTCAACCTTGGTCCCCTATGGTTTTCAAATTTTAAATCTTTTTCGTTTTACGTTTTGGTTTATTTTTTGCGAGTTCACACGTCGCAACGTGTGTGTGGTTTAACGTTTTTACGCTTATTTCCTCTCATTTAAAGGTTCAATCGCAAGGCGTTGGTCTTCAATTATTGTTTTACATGTTTTGCGTTTCGCCTGAGTGGTTGAACGTTTTTATGTCCATTTTCCATTCGTTTTTATTTTTTCGTTTTTCCTTTTTTAGTACGAGTTTTTTCGATGTTGGTAGTAACTAACAGTGGTGTGTCACTGGTACTATTTGACGTGGCTTTACACCTCCGCTGCAACCCGAAAGGTTTAATAATAATTCCGTATTTGAAGTGAAATTTTATGTTTGTATATTTTTCATAAAATATAATAATTTCCTTTCCATTTTTCGAATTCTGTCTACTACCCAATTGTAAGGCTACGAAACTGCCAACAAAACACCCTACAACTTAACTTCATCCCCATCACACTGAATCTTCAAGAACTTCAACACCAAAACGCCATTGTTATCCTCTACAGGTACAAACCCTAATCTTTCATCTATCTTTGATACCACCAAAACCCCTTGATTCATACCCTTTTGTGTAAACCATGATCTCCACCTCAATCCCCGTAATTTCATCTTCAAATCTGTGAAAACGATGCAATCTCTGAGTGTATCGCCATCAATAACTGCTTGTTTGTTAAATTTCGAATCCAACCCTCATTTAGTAAGAAAAAGAGGTGGAAACCCTAGGGGATTTAGAAGTGAGTTTGTTTGCAGATCTTCTAGGGTTCATCTTTATTCGTTTTGGGGGTTTAATCAGAAGTCAATTGGTTCATCTGTTGTCCCTTTAGCTTTAGCGTTTGAAGAACAAGTAGTCGTGGGTAAAATCGATTCAAATTCAGTAGATGAATCAAATAAAGAAGATGATAGTGAGATTCTTGATGATATTCATCAAGATAGAGTAAAATTAGATGATAATCAGCCTCCTGAATCAACGAAAGTTAACGGCAAAAACAGAGTCGAAATCAGGGGTGAAAACAGAGGTGAAAACAGAGGCGAAAACAGAGGCGAAAACAGAGTCCAAAACAGGGGTGAAAACAGAGGCGAAAACAGGGGCGAAAGGGTCGACACACGCGCGTTAGCATCGAGCTTACGTGCTGCAGAAACCGCAAGCGATGTGGAACTCGTGCTCGGTGAGAAAGGCGATCTGCCCCTGCAGGTTTACAGTACGATAATTCGGGCTTTTGGCAAGGATAAAAGGGTGAATGCAGCCATTGCTCTTGTTGAATGGCTAAAACTGAAGACCCCCGGCCCGAATATGTTCATATACAACAGTCTTTTCGGCGCGATCAAACAAGCCGAACAATTCGATCATGTAGATAGGATTATGATCGATATGGTTAACAATGGGATATCCCCAAATGTTGTAACTTACAACACGTTAATGGGGATTGCATTAGCTCAAGGGGACGAAGTGAAAGCTATAGAGATCTTTCACGCGATCAAAACAAAGGGTTTATCGCCATCCCCAGCTTCATATTCTACCGCATTGTTAGCTTACAGACGAATGGAAGACGGGTTTGGAGCTCTAGATTTCTATATCAAGTTCAGAAACAGTTACGAAAACGGTGAAATCGCGAGGAACAACAAGAACGAGGAATGGGAAACCGAGGCTAAAAAGCTGGAAGACTTTGTGGTTCGAATCTGCTACCAAGTCATGCGAAGATGGCTAGTAAACAGCGATAACTCGAGTGGTTCGAATGACTCGAGCCATAACGTGTTGAGACTGTTAACCTGTATGGACCAAGCGGGTCTACAAACAGGTCGGTCCGAACACGAGCGCCTCATATGGGCGTGCACGCGTGCGGACCACCACGCAGTCGCAAAAGAACTGTACAACAGACTACGCGAAAATGGCTCTGATATCAGTCTGTCAGTCTGCAATCACGTGATCTGGCTACTAGGCAAAGCCAAGAAATGGTGGGCCGCGCTGGAAATCTACGAAGATCTCCTCGATAAAGGCCCCAAACCCAACAACATGTCGTACGAGCTCATTGTCTCGCACTTCAACTTCCTGCTAACCGCAGCCCGACGAAAGGGGATATGGCGATGGGGCATTCGCCTCCTCGACAAAATGCAGGAAAAAGGGCTGAAACCGGGGGGCAAAGAGTGGAACTCGGTGCTTATCGCGTGCTCAAAGGCCTCAGAACCATCGGCAGCTATCCAAATCTTCAATCAAATGATCGAAAACGGGGAGAAACCTACAATAATATCATACGGAGCGTTGTTAAGCGTATTAGAGAAAACAAAACATTACGATGAAGCGATTCGGGTATGGAATCACATGATGAAACTAAAAGTGGAGCCAAATGCATACGCGTATACGATCATGGCTTCAGTTTATGCAGCCCAGGGGAAGATGAACATCGTCGAGTCGATTGTTCGAGAGATGGTGGTGTGTAAGGTGGAGTTAACGGTGGTGACGTTTAACGCGATAATAAGCGCTTGTGGGCGGAATAACAACAGTGGTGGTGCGTATGAGTGGTTTCGGAGGATGGAGGATGAGGAGGTTGTAGCTAATGAGGTGTCGTATGAGATGTTGATCGAGGCGTTGGTGAACGATGGGAAGACAAAGGTGGCGTACGATATGGTGCTGAGGGCGCAGGGTAAGGGGCTGAGGTTGTCGGAGAAGGCGTATGATAAGGTGGTGCAGGCGGCGGTTGGCGGTGGTGCTACGGTGGATTTGAGGTTGTTGAGACCTCCGGTGGTTGATGTAAAGCAAGAGGATGTTATGGGGATTATAGATGACTAATGATATGTTAATTGAAATTTCTGTTTGTTTTTTGTATAAATATTTTTGTTGTTTTTTTCTATTAGATGATTAAAATTGGTTGATATTAGAAAATGTTATTATACACTCACTTTTTATGTAAAAGTTTTTTTTTGATATAATATTAGTATATTACAATATGTCGATATGTAAAAAAGAATACATGTGTAATGGAAAGCTATTTATAGCTAAAGTGGTTAAACTTTATTAAAATAAAAGGTTCTAGTCTTTGTTACGATGGATTGATAGAAATTAATATAGGTATAAAATTATATAAGTATGTAAAATGGTGCTTGAGCTATCGTTCTAGTAAAAAAAAATACATAGCCGTTTGAAAAATGTAAAAGTTAGTTTTATTATATTTGTTTATAAATGTGATATCATGTTAACAATTAAATTTGATTACAATAAGATTGTGTATTTTTATTTAAAAAAATATTGAATGTCATTTTATCAACTTTTTATCACTTTGACGGTTAACAAATTAATGCATAATCATTTTATATTTTACAAAAATAAATATTAAGAACCCTATCATACGAAAAGAGAACTAAAACATAATCCACGTACCGCTTGACCTTTCCATCAAAACTCCTATCGGAGCTAATTGTAACCGAATAAGCATGGCAAAATGGGTGGGTCGGGTCAACTGGCCGCTCAAAATGAGTACTCTAAAAATGGTTTATTAATGGCATAATCATAGATTATTACATAATTCTATACTAATAAATATTAGCAACACAATTAATCAATTGATTAGATGAATGTCACCATGATAATAATTTCTCTAGTTATCATCAGAGTAAACTTAAACATTAACAGAAATGGAGTAATTATCAACATTTTGTACATCCTCCGTAAATCATGACACCTCGAAACCAAAATAATAACTATAAAATAACATTAGCTCCAAGACTAAACAGAAGTATTAAACAAGCACAAATTCTATGTTGAAATCTCTTCACACCTAAGAAAAATGATTGACTATAAGTCTCACTGCTTGATACAACAGATGTGCAGAAGCAATAATCTCAAAGTAATATGATACAACATTAAAATAAAAAATAAGGAGTACAATAATAATAGTATAAGTTCAGAAAGATATATATTAAAAAAAACAAAAACAAAAGTAAACAAATGCCCTGAAATTTTTAAACCTTTTTCTTGTCACCCTCTTGACACTTGCAACAAATGGCCAAACTCAATCTCTAGAGACAACCCATTTCAAATATATCTATAGATATAGATATAAGATATGCATATACATATTCTTTGCATTCAAATCATACATTTTAAAAACCCATAAAAATGGGTTTCCAATATGGTTTTTATTTTAGCCAGTGGTTACCTTATTAGGAAACAGCATGGGTTGATTGGTGGCACCAGAACCAGATCTCTTTTCAGCGATTTCTTCTAGTCGTTTCCAAACCGCTTCACGTTTAGATTTCAGTTCCTCTTTTTTCGATTCATCTTCTTGAAACTTTCTCAAGCATTCCTCAAAGAGTTCAGGGTCAGCGTCCGAGAAGATTTTTCTAACGTTTGCAGTCAAACTTTTGACGGCTTGATTCCAGTGGGATTTTGTGTTTCTTTCTAAAGCAGGGAATATGATTGGCAGGATTACTTTGCGGTTTTGCTTTATTAAGTTATCGATGTGATCATTGTTCCATAGGAACAATGCTCTTTCAGCCACCTACATATAACAAGAAAAATTTAGTACTTGTTTAATCAAAGATTTGTATTGTTGAGAGAATGAATGATTGGCAAATTCGACCCATTGGCTGATTTGCGTTATGTTTAATCCCTAACTGGTCAAATTAATGACAAACAGAGAGTCAAAAGTCATCACAAGTCTATGTTAATGTATAAGGCCTCCTAAATCATTTTATTCAAATAATATAGTTCTTCTTATCATATTTAATCTAAATCCGTTTTGGTCTGCTCATTTTACCATCTCCAACGAAGGGATTCATTTGCTTCATCTGGGCAAAAACTTAGTTGAAGGTATTCTATAAAACTTAAGCCGGGGAAGAAAACTGTATCATAGCATTTTTGGCAACCTTTTGAACAATAGTTTGCTTATTTGTCTCTTTTTATCGAAGCATGTAGAAAATCCTATTGCACAGAGGTAACCTTTGTAATTGCAAGGTGAAAAGGGCCAACTTAGTAAAAACATCTACCAACTATTGGGGTCAAAGTTTCATACTTTACTAGCATGGCATCTTCTTTGTAAAATGGCCCTACTATAAAAAGGGATGGTGAGTTTCAGTGCACAAAGCTTAATAATTGCTTGTGAAAGTAGAAAGTTAAACTTAGCTGACCACATATTAACTACTCTATGATTATAATTTGTGAAAACATAAGTGATCAAAGCTAACTTCGAATTCAACATGTCATACATCCTGGTACAACATCCTGATACACAAAAAGCACCATGTACCCGCTTACGAAAAGCGATGCGCATTTGCACTTTGGTATTGTTGGGATTTATAACTATACTTATACTACTAACATTACGTGTGACAACTAAATTATGTATGAGTCGGACATGTATATGGGTCAAAAAAACCTATTAAGGTCAAAGTTACCTTGAGCATTTGAGACCAACCACCACCTGAAGGGGTGCGTGGGACTCCTAGGCACTCTTTTGTTTTATATTTAAGTGTCTATAATGCAATCAAACAGTATGATGTACTGCAGTTAATGTTTATGAGTTTTGCTATTCTTGTTTTTCTTTCATTACATCCACTTCCTACCCATTCAATCAATTTGTAACCTTCAATACACATATCTACAAAATCAAACCAACTTCTTGATATCCAAATATTGGTATCAGGCCGAAACAATTATTGACAAAATAAGTGATCAAACAATCGAGAGGAATATCAATTGGACCTGTGCGACTGGAAGAAGCAATAGCGGTGCAAGAAAATTGAACAGAAAAAGGCAACGGATTTGATCAGAAACGAAGCAAGTTGCGAAAGTACTAGAACAACCAAACTGTTTAAATCATTCATTGCTGAATAAGAATCTGATCGATCAAACAGATTTCGGAGATCTTGATTGCATGACAGCTAAGGAAGCAAATTTATCAAACAAAAGAAAATGTCACTCTTCATATCCTCAATATATATCTACAATTAATGATTGTTTGACCTTACTAAATATGTTGGAAATTCAAGATCTTATTGCCAAGAATAAAGACAAGTTCAGGATTGAATTCTGTTTTATAATCACTTGGTTTTTGAAAGATTTTCAAAAAATCTCCAAAAGGCCTATACCTCCAAGACTTTATAACAGGGAAAAAGTGGATTTGTTCGACTTATATGTGATTCTACAAAAAAAGAGAGGATACGGACAAGCATCAATAAACAATGAGTGGGCTACAATAGCAAATTATATTGGTTTTGGAAGCCATGTAGTATTGAACTTAAAGCTAATTTATGTAAAGCATCTCGATATGCTGGAATGGTATTATGGGGTGTTAAAGAAAAAAAAATACAAAGTTGTATGAGATAGAGGACGAACTACAGAAGGAAAAAGCATGTGAAAACGCAGCAAGTAAGAAAAGAAAGACAGATGAAGATGCAGCAGAAGATGGAACCAATGGAGCTTGAAGAAAACATGAAGATCCAACCTAAACTAAGTTTAAAGGAAATCTTTGGATTTATAAAACATGGGGATAGTGAGGTTGCTCCCAGATAGACCCCAGGCTCAAAGAGCAAAATGAACATACAAGGAACAAACAATAACACATACGCACAACACATAATAAATAAATAAATACACATATCTATCAACAATGAAAGATGATAGACAACATATGCATCCTAAAGGCTCACCTATAACTAAAGGCACGCTTAAAACCAAAAGCACCCTAAGATCAATACAAACCTACGTGAAAGGTCGGTAACATCTACAAATAAACACTCAAACAAAACAAATTGGGTCAAAAGTTAGTTTAAAAGCGGTTAAGGCCAACTACCACCCGAAGGGGTGTGTGGGACTCCTAGGCATTGTTCGTTTTATATTTAAGTGTTGTAATGCAATCAAACGATATGATGAAAAATTCGATAATGTTTATGACTCTTTCTAATCTCATTTTTCTTTCATTAAATCCATTTCATACTCATTCAAAAATCTTTAACTTTCAATATACAAATCCGCAAAATCAAACCTATTTGATATTCAACATGTTTTAGACCTTGTCGCCTCAGTGTGTTTCTCACTTCTCGCTCTAGTTGACCTTTCCATTTAATCATCGACGAAGCAATCAACATTTGCTACAACTAAGGTTGTATAAAATAAGTAAAAAATCTTATAATATTCAATCTATTAGACCTTTGGCTCATCGTTTGCCCTCATAGCACCTTGGCGCTTGAGACAACCTCTGACTCTCTCTCTCTCTCTCGCTCTTTTTCAAAGGAAGAAAGAGATGCTACAAAAGAAGTCTTATAAATGATTAACGCCAATTTATCGTAATCAATCCCTCAACCATCAAAAGAATTCACATTAATGGACAAATATGCATGTCGATTGAACGACATGTAAGACTATAAAATATTTCAAATACTACTTTCAAGGTTTATATGCTCCATTGTTCATCCATTCAACACTTGTCTTAAAACTTACACGTACTCCTCCAAGATATTGCTAAAAATATATATATATTTGCCAAGGTACGTTAACAAAGAACGCTTAAAATGTTGGCTTATAATGGTGCAAAAGGTAGTTGGAGCATTGGCATTTTCATGCATACATCGTCACATGTGGTTTTGAACTCATCTCCCTCGATCTTATTAATTCGTACATGACATTATCCTAAACGAATATTCAATATGGAAAAGTATTAAATATTCCCGAGTTGGTACACATGATAAGGTCGAGGGAGATGAGTCCAAAAGCACATGTAGAGCATGTTTGGCTAAGCTTATGGACATGCATAATGACTTATAGGTAAAAGGACTTATTAACTTATGACTTTTGGAAAAGGAGTTTCTAAAAAAGAGTTTGGATTAGCTTATGAGGTGGGGAAACGTGTAAAAGGGGTAATTAGGGCTTTTGTGTGGGATAGTGTGGGATAAGGAGAAGTTGTTTTGATAAGTTGGGGAACCCCAACTTATGGATTTCTCATTTTCAAGCCAAGTTTATAAGTTAAAATGGACTTATGCCTTTGCCACACACTTTTTAGGATGTATAAGGACATATGGCTAAGCCATAAGTCATAAGGAGGTTCTAATAAGCTTAGCTAAACACACTCGTAGAGAAGGCACATGTAATCTTCATTGTTTCTTGTTTAACACTAATAATCGGTACACCTGGTAACAATCGTGTTCTTTTCCAAGAACATAGGTGCTCCTCATACTGCTTCTTTCTAGAGAAGGCTTGATTCTCCAACTGGAACATGGAACCCACATGTAACCTTGATAGTAAGATAATATTTTAGCATAAATAGGGAGTTGAAAAACTAGATGATGAATGATTGTACCTTCGTCGCATGACCACATACCCATGTCTACCATCTTAAAATTCCAAATGGAGCTTGTATTTACTAATACTTTTATGAGTTTTATAGTACTTTCTCTTTCTTAATGTCCATGTCCACTAACCTCTTCCAACAAAGGGTCTTAGCCTCCATGAAAATAAGACATGTAACGTTTAAGCTTGAATCTCTTTGGGATGTGGGCATATAAATTTGCAGCTAACGTGGCCCTTGGAGCAATGAATACTACATATTAGACCGGGTCTCTCATAGTTTTTATGCTTGTTAGAAGCTTTACCTTGGCAAATAATTTTGTATCTAATACACCCCTTGGCACAAGGAATTTGGAAAAGGACTTTTCTTTGTTCAAAATTTTAGGATGTTTTTAATTTCAATGGCTTCTTCCTTAGATCCATTTAAAACTCGACATAGGCAACGACACTCACTAGATCTGAACTTAATGTCTATTAAGCTTCATATTTTTCAATGTTTTAACACCCATGAAATAAAATAATAGGGCTTACTCCAATGCATCACAAATTTCAAACACAACATCATTAGCTCATTTATTTTGTCCCTAATCAAGCATGTTTCCTCGAGTTGGAGGAGATTACCTCACGCCTCCATTTGGCATTTCAGAGTAGATCACCCATCCCAAAAATTCATGTTGAACATAACTTTGTTCGTTTGTAGTATACACCAAAACATCTTATTCACTAAATAATGGTTTTCTTGTTGAGCCACAAGCCTACAACAAAAATTTGCATATTACGTTATCCATCTTTATCTTGGTTGCTTGTAAAAATTATTGCTCCACGCCCCAACCGAAGTCACATCATTCACTTTTTTTATTCTCCTTTATAAGTTTTGGGCTTAAGAATGCCAACCCTTTGAGCTTTAGTTGAATTTTACATCCTACTACAAGATGCCTTGTTTCAAAGAACATTCACAAAAGAAATCCTCTAGTTGAGGCGGCTCTACCATGAGACGAATCTCCTATCAAGATTTCCTCGTTAATTTGTTTGATTGTACCTTCAAGGGTTTCACTAAGATTCAAGTCAATTGGTCTCCAAACTCTGTAAGCTTGTCCTCCGCACCCTTCACTTCTTAAGCTAGACCATTACCAAATGACTTCATTTCTCCATTCTTCCTCCAAAGATAGCATTCATGTTTCTAGAGTGACCTCTTCAACATGTATCACATTGCACTTCCTCTTGTGGGACTACTTGTTTGCTAGCCTTTGCTCATAGTCATGTTGTTGTAAGTTATAACTCCTTAAGCTATGCCTTCTGTTGGTTTTTTTCAAAATCTTACACCACTTTGCCATGGGTTTTTGATTTCCTGATTTAACTCTTGCATCCTTAGCGCTTAAGTCCCCTTCAAGATACTAACCTCACCTTTTCAAAAAAGTATTTATGTAGATTGTCTAGGTAACTCAAGATCTAACAAACAATGTAACAAAGAGCACAAAGACATAACGATCTATGCCATGGAAAAACTCTTGTTGCACTTAGTGCTTGATGGTATACAAATCACCCATCTAACCCTATAATAGTTTGCTCAACCACCTAATGAGTACTTGATATGTATACACATCAATGGCTAAGATTACATGTCCCTGGAGCTTACAATAAACTATTTCTATGATGGAAAATAGATAGTGACATAGTGTTCTATTTACAAGTGAGAGTTCACCATAATTCTTAGAGAACAAGTAGAGTCGATCAAAGTATATTTATGCCATGTGTGCACCAAATAAAGCTAGCCATGACATTGGACTCAATTTGTTCAGGCCACCTTTACTGTTTTCATTTGTGTGTCCTAATTATGTGTTGCCAGGAGAAATGAAGATGCAGTCCTAGGTAAAACTTAAAAGTGAGGAAATATAGATAGGACCCAGATGCCAGAAAACAAACAATATAAAACATGACAATTTTGCAAAGTATTTCTCAGCACAGGTTGCGATTATATGAACCAGAACAATAAAGAAAGTAAATCAGCAAAACTAGTTACCTGAAAATGTGAACTGCTCAAGCAGTTAGAAATCTGGCGAAACAAGGGCACCATACATCTCTGAAACTCAGGAGGCTGAGTAGCTTCTAGAACTTCCTCAAGCTCACTCAAGAACATAACCTCCTTAGAGCTGTTTGTGATTGGCCAATATTTTAATAAACCTCTAATAACAGTATCAGCAAGTTTGCAGTCCTTTTCAACAAACTGAGTGATGCAGTAAGATAACTGCTGATGGTACATTGGTATGCATTTCGGCTTGTGAAGTGGTATTAATGCCCTAACAAGAAAAAGCTTGTGTTCTTCCTTTAATGGCAAAGCAAAACCATTAATAATGCTGCCTAATATTTCCAACAGCTCTGCAATTCCATTATGCTTTTCCGTTTCAAAAATGAACCGAAAGAATATATTGTTGATTGCTTTCCTGATAAATGGTCTGTGCACCATAAACTTTCCATACATACGATGAAGTACAAATTTCAAGTACTCACGTTCTCTTGGATCTTCAGAGTCAAACAAATCTAGCCACCTTAAAATGAAACCGTGGTCGATGTACCTTTTAGCGAGCTTTGCATCTGTTTCTGGTGATGCTACAAATCTTAGAAAAAATTCATATACTAATTGCAAATGCGGCCATGCGGGGTCCATGGAAGGCTCTTCTTCTTCACCATCAAAAGTTTCTAACATCTTGTTATCACGAGGTTGTGGTGTGAGCCTTCTAAATATGTTTGCTGACACCATCTTCACTATTTCTTGCATAACAGTTTCTGAAAATTTCCCATTTGCAGAAGAAACATAATCCACAAGTTCTGCCAAAGTCTGTTTCTTGATCTCCTTTTCTTTCACGTTCTTCGTTGGGTCAGTGAAGTCAAACACAACACAACACATATTCAGTTTTTTGATAAACAAGTTTTGTTTCTCTGAATTTGGAACATCTTTGAGGCTAGGTAAAGCCTCGTATGTGGTAGAAACGACCGAATTGCCATTCAGATTTCCTATTGAAGCATTATCAAACTTATTAGCACCAGTGTTTGAAAATGGATTAAGATTTTGACCATGCCCATGTCCATGACCAGATGCAGGATTTGAGCTATTAGAACGATTAA
This sequence comes from Flaveria bidentis, assembly GCA_018326385.1. Lineage (NCBI taxonomy): Eukaryota > Viridiplantae > Streptophyta > Magnoliopsida > Asterales > Asteraceae > Flaveria > Flaveria bidentis. The sequence goes on along the minus strand of BJCM01062712.1, from coordinate 10,832 downwards.
GCGCTACATCACTGTTGCTTTTTGAGCTGGTGGATGCACTTGAAGATGAACTAGTGTTCCCTCCATCTCGATGATCAGATGACTTATGTCCCTTCCGCGATGGGATCCTATTAAGTATCTGTTTGATCATCACTTAAACGACAAATTAACACGTTCCACACCAAAAATCCGCAAAACAAATTATCCTTGGAGCCAAATGTTTCTTACAAAACACCAACAAAACAGCATCAAAGAACCATACATCCTTAAAACCGATTACAACTCAGCTTCATCACAACATCAGCACCCAAAACACCACAGATAAACTCTATATATAATCAAGCCAAAAGTAATCTTCTCCTGCAAGCAAACAAATCAACCAATAACACAAAAACCCCATAAACTCAAAGCAATCATGCAATTCATTGACCAATTCAACTCATCAAGAAACACCCACAATACAAACCCTAATTGAAATCAACCCCTACAACATTTGGGGGGAAAAGACGTAACTACTTCCATTATACAAATCATTCAAAACCCACTTCAATTCGATCAAAATAAACAAGATCTAGAACACCCACATAGCATTATCCATCATAAATCTCATAAAACTGAAGGGGAATTGGGAATTGTACAGAAAAGAGATGAATCGAACAACGATCGATTAAATGAAATGAAATTGTGCAGTAAACAAGAAGAAATCGGGGAAGAATTGAGGAGATGATGATGGGATACTTACGTGAGGGTTGTTCTTGCAAGCAGATAACGAAGAATATCATCAGATAAAAGTCAAAAAGAATAAAACTTGAAGGATCAGTGACAAAATTGTGAAGACCCGATCGCAATTGAGGAGAGAGAAAACGGGTTATGACTTATGATCAGAAAGTAATCTCTGGTTCTTGTCTAATGTGTTTGGTTTGGTGAGAAAATCATTGAATTTTGTATAATATATTTGTGTTTGTGATGATTTTGTTTTGATAAATAATTAAGTTTTGATAATTATAAAAGTTGTGTGTTACTAAGTCGAAGTTTTAATTTTTCAATGATAAATTGTATTGTCGTATTCATTTAACAAGTTTTCTTTTAACCATTTGAAAAAAACATAAGAAAAACTTACGAGAAAATTATTTAATTGGTTTTTCTTGCTTACGTTTTTCCTAGCTTTATTCGTAGAGAAGTAGCTAGCACAAGCAAATAGTCCAATAAGAGGATTGGATAAGAAACACTCATATATAAATTAAGATCTTCGTGTTCATTCTTAATTATTTTGATTCAACCAAAGGTCAATTCACAAACTTGAAAACAACTATGAACCATCATAACTTTCAAAACTAGTGAAATCAAAGGGAAAAAATATAATATCGGCTTAATTTAATGTGTAGATGGTAGTACACTTTTATTATAGTAAGTGTACTTCTTTTGTGGTAAGTGGTAACCCCTTACCAATTTGGTGTTAATCAATCTATTCATTATTTTAAGACTAATATATGAGCTAATCTCTTATGTCAAAATGTTATTTCATCAACGCCTATATCTTAAAAAAAGCATCATACATGTTGAGGAAGCCCATCATCCTCATTTTCAACCTACTATTGAAGCTTTACATCTTCATATTGATCATATTGTGTGATTACAATAATAGTAGAAGAAAATGAAAAAGTAATTATGAATCAAATATAAATAACTTGACTGATTGGCTCAAGATACATTTCTAAGCAAGTTCATAAAAAATTAACACAATATGATTTTAGTATTAAAAGTGTTTTATATTACCCGATATAAATTTATGTTTTATATAAAACATCATCCACACAACCATTTAGAACACAAAAAGCAAGGCTACAAAAGCAAAGTGAGGGCAGAAGATGAGAGGAAACTAAGCACAAAAAAAGGTAGTGACATAAACTCATAAACAATTGAACAATGGATGACAAGAAATAAAGAATCAATACTGACTTCTAAGATAACCAACTAATGAATCAACCAGATTTTATAACTAACAATCTTCACCAAAAGCTTCTGATATCCAACATCATTCCTTTTTTTGTTGCCAGTTGGTCAACAACATTGGTTGACTTGACAATGCCTGCATCCTTGCTCTCACAAACAACACAAATCGATAACTAGCGTGTGTATTACATGAGTTATATGCCAATACCAGATGCCAGATTGCTAAAGTGAGCGAATTGATGGACCTTTGCATCAAACATATAAGCACCATTTATATCCAAATGATTAGAGAGAATAATATCACAACCCAAAACTAGACCAAATATAGAAACTATATCATCTTAAACAATACAACACCAGCAACCTCTTTCAAACTTCCTATTAGTGCTCCATTAATGCTGCTTCAGTTTCTGATAGAGGGGCTGCAAATTAAAAATAGTAGCAAAATTCATAGAAGAATAATTTTGCTTAATTATTTAGGAATTGGTAGTTTAATCAAGGAAAATAAAGAAAATATTCATATTCCATTTAATAGAACTTGAAACAGAATCTCAAAAGCAAAAGAATATGCTGTCCACATGCAGTAGGATAAATCAACAAGATGTCATGATGTTTGATATGAGATGGCATGTTGAGCAATGTATAAAAAGTAGTGCCCTTAAAACAGGTTGAAACATGTTGGGCCTGGTTGACTGCAAACACATTTTTGCCCATTTTTAAAAGTACACATTTTGGATGTCACCCCAAGTATTCAACTGCTTACATTATAGGCACCCATGCTTGGTTTTAAAAAGCGTTAGGCGCTCCGAGGCGTTTAGGTCTGAAAAGCCAAGGCGCTATGCATGAGGCATGAGGCGAGAGCCTCACGTATGTGAGGCGTTGTTCTATGTACAACAAAATAAGCCATATGTATAGCCAAAAGTTGAATTTATCTAAAAAAATTTACATATTGGCTTTTATTTACCATATAAATTATTCATAATCTCATCATACCTTTGGTTATTTCTATGTATCATCCCTTACAGACCCTAATTTTGACCAGTGTTGACCAAATTTGACCTAGATGTGCTTGAGGCGCCGCCTGAAAGCTCCGAGGCGTTTTCCTGATTGCCTCTAGAGCCTCACGCCTTAAGGGCGCCTCAGGCGCTATTTTTAAAACCAAGCACCCATGCATTGAGACTACTTTATAGGCCACTTGGCCCACTCGAATACATATCTAGCCTTCATGTATACCAATTTCTTATATATAAAAAACCCTGATGACACATGCTCTACAAAATTTTGAAAAAGGCGGTAATCCTCTAACGATATGTCAACACTATAGGTTAAGGTAATAACTTTAAGAATGTATATGGTTTCATTTACAATACTCAGACATGTTTTTTTTCAGCCAGAATTATGGTATAAAGGGAACAGGATACATGTGTGGGTGACCTTCACATACATTATCCATAAAAATTTGTATTCAGGATAAATACATAAACTAAATTACTAATTCACTACAATAATAATCAATCTAATTATGAAACAATTCAGATGCGTGGATCATAAATACATTTTTGATGAATTTCAACCCACTTCAACCGCTTCATTTTAGCTAAATTTCATATAACCTTTTTGACCTGTTAGATAATGCATAGCCTGGGTACCTCTATGTTCAATTCCTAGGAAGCATATCACGTGATATTAACAGTCAACATGAGATTTGCATAACCCACACCCTACCCTCATCTCTCTTACAAACACATGAAATAAAGAGAATAATATGAGGGTTTAAAAAATAATAATAAAGTGAACAGAAAAGATGAGGGCATTTGGGTTATTCTACTTGGTAAACAGAATGAAATTGCTACAGATTCTCAAGATAGGTAAGGTCGGGGTAATAAATGACATTTAGAGACAAGGTCCTTAGCTTTTAACAAACCCCAGGGACAGAAATTTACTCAAAATATATAAACATTGTAAGAATAACATACCAAGTAAATCCTCAAATGAGTCAGCAGACAGAGATGCATCCATGAGAAAAGGAGGCGAAAAGACTTGATCATGAGTTTCCTCCACGTCATAAAATGATAATCTTCCTTCAGAATCTGCATAATTTGAAGCGGCAGCAGACGTAAAACCATTTACCCCATCATATTCATTCACCATATCCAGTGATTCACTATATTTAATCCCATCTGAAATACGGTTCTCCACCGAAGAATTATTTAATTCAGATGCAAACAATTGTTTACTTCTCAAAGAAGCTGATTTCTTTTCTGCACCCACACGAGAAAATCCTGTTCCCGAGAGGGGAACAAAGAAATGTTCAGATCCATCATCAGATTGATTATCTGGTAACTGGCTTGTATTGCTGGCCAGTGTTGACAGAGCTGCTTCTCTCACAGATTTCTTCAAGTTACGAATATAATCATTTTCATTGTCTGCAAAAAATGAAATAAAGAATTACAAGCTACAAACCACAAGGTTATGCGTTAAAATAAACAGAGCCATATATAACCTGTTTGCGGTGTATTTACTTGGTTATTTGATACGGTTTGTTCATGAGCCAACTTTTCAGAAGCATTATCTACGTGATTAGTATGAGCTTGAGCCTGCCTCTTATAAAAATTCCCACTTCTTGCAGTTGAATTTGGTGTCAAACTAAATAAAGGTGGCAGTTTTAAAGCAGCAGTGCTAGATGAAACTTTATCAATGTGAACTGATGATAATCTTGAAGTAACATCTGATACATCATCACTGCTACTTTCCTGGACATAACTTATGTATTTAGAATGTTTAGTAATGAAAATATGTATATAACGTAAAAAGACAACTACCATCGTCCTTCCCGTGCTTTGTGCCTGAACAGGTGAGGTGGATCTGCCATGGGGATGTGTCACTTGAGGAAGCTTCGTGGAAATATTGTTCACTTCCTCAGTCAACTCTGATATTGAATTTTGTATAACTGGTGCAACACCTTTCAACTGATTAACAAGAACCTGCACAGGAAAAAAATGTAAGTAGGAAGCCTTTTTCTGTATTTAATGCAACCAGAAGTTAAACAGAAAGCACGTAGTCAGAGTGAAACAGCAAGGGGGGAAAAGGATATCTTTGAACATGGAATTTGAAAATAATAAACGTAGACTTTTCGCACAAACTCATGCATTTCTTTAATCTTCAGATTTATACGTTTATACTTGATATAAATCTATCAAACTCTTACTACATTACACCATGCCAAATTAAAAAAAAAAACTATAAGGGCAGTGTTGTAAAAATTGCTAGGCACTAGTCGGGTGGTGGGGTACCGACTAGTGATTAATCGGAATTAGTCCGGATTAATCAGGAATAATCGGATTGGAAAATTTATACATAAAATTTAGTTTTATATATTTATACACACATTTTTATATGTAATTATATAAAAAATTTCAGATTTATATATATATGACACACACATTTTACCAGAATTTACACACATTTGACCAAAATTTTCAAGGTTTGACCAAAATTCTAACATTTGGCTGGAATCTGGCCAAAATGTGGCCTGAATCAGGCCACAATCTAGTCGCCGATTAGGGGCCGACTAGGACGGATTTGGTCCGATTTTGACCAACTACGACCGATTACCGAGTTTATCCACCAATTATATGAAATCGTCAAGGTCACGAGCCAACTAGCGATTAATCACCAATTAATCAGCCGACTAGGCCGATTTTTACAACACTATATAAAAGTACAAAAGAATGTTCATCATACAATTCAATTTTGGAAAGTACTAGGTTATAACATGCCTGTATGCTAGCTAGATGTTGTCGGTGTTCAGCAAGTGTTGTAGCTAATGACTCAGCATGACCACTTGTACCACCATCAGTTCCACTTCTCAGAAGATCTGGACCTTCACCATCATTTGCTTTTGCCTATAATAAAGTCAAACATTACAGCATCAAATACAATATTGTTTCTTTATGCTAGATGAACGTGAGTCATTGGAACAAAATGTGATTACTGGGATTAGGAACATAGCCCCATAAAATGTAGCATACCAGTTGAAGTGACTGTTTATGTATACGCTGTAGGGCATGTGTCCATCGCCTTAAGACTTCTGCAATATCAACTGTGGGCTGACCTCTTCCACCTCTATCAGTTTTTTCATCTGAAGAATTTAAAGTTTCTTTCACATTTTCTCTATTTAAGTTCAGTTGTGATCTATCGGTTTGTTCTTTATCTAGATCACCAGAAGATAGTTGAGTACTTTCATCCATAGCTGCCAGAAGTGATGAACCCGAAATACGGTATCTGGCAAACAAACATATTATTCAAATCCATGAACAAATGTCACTAACAGACACAAAAGATATGATTTCAGGGATTAATACCGATGCTCCCGATGGGCTATCAAGTCCTCAATCGGACCAGAGGCCAGAACTTCATGCTGACCTACATCAGAACATTACAGAAATTGAACTTAAAAAAGATTTATAACTTAAAAGTTGGAATCCAGGGAAAGATATGCTTTAAATTGTTCGGCATTTATTCTTCACGAGACAACTAGACAAGTTAATATCTTTTAAGAGATCTTAAACATAGCTAAGGGGGTGTTTGGGATTGCTAATTAAACATGTGAGTAAAAGAAATTCTTTAAAATAAGCAGCATGAAGTTTCTTATTTTCAAAATGCAGTAAGCAGTAAAAAGATAAGCAGTTTAGATTAGCAATTCCAAACACCCCTTTATAGTTATAGGGTTACACAGATATATATAGCAATTCAATTATTTCATACCTACTGGTGTCATTATGTCTACATGCAATAAATGTGGTACATAAGCATAACTAAAACAGTCACACTGAACTTTATTCCAAACAGAAGCACACATATGAAACAACTATACACATAAAAAGGTATTACTTTAATGATATAAAAGCTACAAAATTTTTACTTCAATAGCACAGTGATACTTACACATAAGCCACAAGAGATTAATTTATCATAACTATTATTGAATAGTTCCACTCACTTTTTCGGGACAATAAAGAATCCCACAAACGAGTAGCTCGCTGAACCAGATGGGAATTCTGACTTGAGCTAGATACGAGTTCATCCCACGGTTCACCTTCCATCTTTACTTTGTTCCTCAGGTCATGTAACTTCTCCAACTCTTGCTGCAAATATGCCTGAGCTTCAAAAGTTTATATGAAAAACAGGATGTATGGATTAAAAAAACTGTATATAATCTTAAATTATTCTGTCACTGCAAGGTGAAGGATAAGAACTGTCAAATCTACCTCTTCAGCACAAAGACCGCGATACTCTGCTGTCATTTCATGAGCCAAATTTGACCACATAGCCTGTCTCTGCACTGCTGTCTCAGCATTTTTTAGAAACCGTCTTCTCTCTAGAGCTATTCTAGCCTGTTCAATAAGCAAACAAGTTTAGGCGTATAAAAAAGTGATAATTCTATCTCATCAACCCTGAATATCTAATAGGTTTTATCTGTTTAAACAGCAACTAAAGTCAGCTCTTAGAAGATTAGCAGTGACACATGATAGATACGAGACATAAGTATCTATATTTTCATGTATCAGGATATAAAATCATCCACAAATAATTTATTCAGTATGTACCATGTATGCAAGTACAATTGGAAGTGTAGCATTCAATGGCACAACAATACATATCAGGTCACTGACTCTCTTATCTACGGTACATCCGGTGTTAGTTAAGCTTTAAAAACTAGTCTCGGCAGCAAACAACTAACTTAATATTACAAGAATTAAAAATGTGAGTACAAGGTACCTTTGTTACAGGAAGAAGTGTAGCTGCGTGTGAGAAAGCTACATCAGTCAATGAAGCAGGAAGTGGATTTGAGGCTACATCTGCAGCATAAGTTCGTCTATGAACTTCTCTTAGAGCATGCAGAGAAAGTTGCCACAATAGTTCCACAAATCTGCAGTTACCATTTATCATATCAAAATATTATTGACTTCAATCTACCTATGTAACATTATTATTAATTAAAACAATAACATTTACATTCATACAAAGTACATGATGCATGACAAAATACAGGTAGGATGATTAAGGCAAAGGGTTAGAGAGCATGATCCTTTTCTTGTCCCTTCATAGAACTTAACTTCTTTCCACACACAGAAAATGACATTAACTCCAACTAAATTGGATCTTTAAAAGCGTGAATGATAAATCAGGGTGTCCATGCAATTACTACAGAAGAAAATGATATATTCAATTACATGAACCTTATAAATAGATAGAGACTGCTTGTACAGATGTATAGCATATTAGCAATTAGCTAAAGTTCTTCTACTGCAAGCTTATCATGTATTTCCACAATAATATACATGATTCCAACACAACCCCCATTAGAAATAGATACGAATATACAATACGATTTCCTTGTCCCCTCGACCACAAGTTGTACCCTTTTTTTTCTGCATTCCATATATATTTTTACAAAATTTTGGTGCCTTTTCAATCGTCACAGACAACTCAGTAACAGTGAGTGCAGAAACACAAAAACTAAACCAAGATACGCATTACTGGATACAGCATTCATTCCACTTTCCGGGTTAAATCAATGCTAATAACTCTATCCAACATAACATATCGGTCACCCTTCTGACAGCATATAAGACTCAGTTTTACCCACCTCCCCCTTCCCCAGACAAATGCTTCAATTTAATTTTTGATGAATAAATAATTATATATAACGCCAAGGGTTAGCATATTGACATTCATGAGACCTCAATTGAGCACAAACCAAAAGTATTGAAATTTACAAGTGAATTTAGTCAATTTACACCAACCAACCTCGGTCCACAACATGTAGCCAACGATGAAACCCTCGAATTACTCCTCGGAAGCGCCCCTTGTGACTCAAGCTCGCTTATAATACTTTGCACAACCTAACACCAAACAAACCCCCAAAATCACCACCAAACTAACTCATCAAATCCAAAATCCAACACAACAATACCTTCCGAAAATCACGAGACTGAGTAGAATCAAAAATCGGCCACACTTTATCAAAATCCTACAAGATCAATCCCATTATCAGATCAAGCAAACAACACAGACCACAAACGCACACAAAACGCAACGAAAAACCGAAATGTCACCCGTTTTTACGCACTTTTGGACCTCTGAGAGACGACAATATGAAGTACAAAAGCTGTTCACCCAATTTAGGGTTCGAGTGGCGGAATAACCCGACCCGAGGTCCACCGTTGTTCGCTCCGACACCGATTATCGACGGATCAAGCCCTAACAACAAACAGTTTGTATACATCGCACTTTCGAGCTCTGATTCTCTCTCCTTCTCTCGATCCATCGTCATCAACCATAAGCTTTCTCTCTGTAAATCTATATATATATATAGATATATATAGATACAGATGTGTGTATATATATGTTTGTGTATGTATATATACAGTCTCTCTCTATCTCTATCTCTTTCGATTTGATTTTGATTATGTTTGTTTAAGGAGATTAATTTGGGTGAGTTTTGTTACGAACAGGTCCCTGAAGAATGAGGGATGTGACGAAATGGTCCTTGAAGAATGGAGGATGTTGCAAAGTGGGTCTGCGATTTGGGGTGTTTTTGAAATTTGAAAATGTTGATGGTGGGACCGGTGGTTACATAAGGTTGTTGTCACGTTTGTTTGTGCCGGAGAGGGGATTTGAAATGGTAGTGTGTGGGGCTAACGTGCGCCGGGGTGGGCCTACATGTCGTTGTTGTTGCCGGCCACCTTGGAGTATTTTATGGGCGAGGGGTGTTGGGCTATTGGGCCCTTTGAGCAACGGCCCATGAAGGCGGTTGACGAGTAATGGTGTATAAAACAGGTTTTTTTTCAAACTGGTTAGGTTTATAAACCAACCGGGTTTTTTGTTATGTAATCAAATTGGATTTTTTAATCAATGCAGTTTATAATTTTTTTAGCTAAACATTCAAACCCCTCAAACCGGTTGTTAATTGGTTTTTCACCAAATTAATCGATTTTTCTATTTGAACCAGTTTAAAATTTGGTTTTGGATGTCAGGCTGCTAAACCGGTATACAAACCATCGGTTTGAATCAGGCTAGAACCAGTTTGACTAAAGTGAGTTTATACAACGACCAGTGGGTAACTCGCGTGTTGCGACGAAGTGAACAGTTTACAAGTATATACTTGTTATATTTCACTTAATTTATCAATTGTTTTGTTTTATGGTTTAAATCTCGTATACAACTTATTATTATTATTATTATCATAAGTTAGAGCTAACATATTTTTACAACACTAATTAGCATTACAATAGTAGTTGAATGACTCAACTTTAAAGTAGATATAAGTGTTGAACATGATTAAAATTTAATGAATATTTTCAAGAAAATTCACATTCGACATAATATAGGATGATTTGTTTTGATACAACAATGAAAATATATGTTGTGACGTTAGACATTAAATATACATATATTAATAGAAAACAATATGCTAATTAAAGTATAATAGAAAGATTTCTTATAATATTAAAGATGAAAGCTTGCAATCTTTTATATGTTATCTTAAAATGGTTGCAAAATTATAATATTGTCTTAAAAAGATGTTTTATAGATAGTAATAAAAATGAATGATATAGATATAGATTATTATTATCATCATTATTATAATAGTATTTAGTAATTATAGTTAAGTATTCAAATAGAATAATACTTATTTATTACTATTACTGTTACTGTTACTGTTACTGTTACTGTTACTGTTACTGTTACTGTTACTGTTACTGTTACTGTTACTGTTACTGTTACTGTTACTGTTACTGTTACTGTTACTGTTACTGTTACTGTTACTGTTACTGTTACTGTTACTGTTACTGTTACTGTTACTGTTACTGTTACTGTTACTGTTACTGTTA
>BJCM01062711.1:0-11207 GCA_018326385.1 Flaveria bidentis | reverse complement strand
ATATGTTTAAGTATTAAATACACCAAAATCGATTCAATAAAATTTGTAAATGGTTTGTATCCTAGCTTATAACATAATTTTTTTCATAATTTTATATTTTTTATGGTTAATCTCGTAAAGAAACAAATAAAAAAGATGGTTACCAATGATTTTTAGCCCAAATGATTGAAGTGAGCTAACTCAATACTTTATTAAAATAGAAAGATAGTTTGGGTTCAAGTCCCTCCTGATTGTGATCTTGGGATTTGTTCTCGAGTTATGGTGATTAAGTGGTTCGTTGGTGATCCAATTAAGTCATTAAAAACAAAAAATAAAATAAAATAAAATAAAATAAACGGGGTGTGTGTGTGTTGGTGTTGACTTGGAAAGTGGAGGAGCACTTAGCACGACATGGATGCTTGACAAACGGCTGGTAATCGACCGGTTTAGAAACAAAGCACTAATAATTAATAATGATACTAATAATATCATATAATAATAATAATAATAATAATAATAATAATAATAATAATAATAATAATAATAATAATAATAAAGACAAAAACACAAAACTTCTTAGATATAATCCACAACTAATAAGCATTTATTAATATTTTTAAGCCTTAATCTATACAATTAATGATAAATAAATATGTGTTGATGTCCAGCTAAATCAACCGTCAAGGGGCCGGCCGTTGCCAGAGACAGCCAAATCTTTGTATTTGTGACAATGTGTTTTGTATTTTAAACCATTTTAACATACCATTTATAACTTCTAAATTCGTATTTAATTTTATAACAAGTATATTAAAACTTTGAAACAATTGCTAGCTTTTTAGGCAGAAACATTTTTTTATAGTATAGTGATAATAAACAAAATCATTTTAAAGTAAACTTGGGTTAAAATCTGATATAAAGTAGTTTATGATTGCATTTGAAAGTGGTGTGGGTTTCACCCGATTAAAAAGAAACATGTAGCCGCTAAAAATACAAATTCATGACCAATCTTTTAAATAGCTCTAATTTGTTATTTTTAACACATAATATTGATATTTAATTCTTAGATATGTGCTACTATTGACCAAATATATAAGGTACTTCTTTTCATTTATGCATATATTTTTCTAAGAAATTGTTGCTAGAAATAAGATTATTATAAATTTATGCTTCAAAAGGCTTATAAGAACCAAAATGAATAAAAAAACTTTAATCAGAGTGAAACATAGTTTGAATAATAATCATTACGGAAACATATAAGTAAAATCTAAAGCCAATACTAAAAGTTGCGTAAAACATAACGCCCAAAAAAAGTGTTCAATGCAAACAAAATAAGTTTGTAGTGCATGCCCTGAGTGAACCCTTAGTCATACAATCTAACCTTAAGCGCTCATGCAACCTGAGAAAACATGCTAAAGTGTGTCAACACAAGGTTGATGAGCTCACAGGTTTAACAATAGATAATATGTTTGAAAATGTTCACATGACAAAGTAATTAAAACATATCGATAGGTAGCTAGCCTATAATCAAGTTACTTAGCGTTTCAAACCGAAGCTGACTGTTTGTCACTTGTTTGTTTTTCCACCACGTCTAACACAGACAGTGGCAAATATTAAGTCAATTAAACACCCGTTCGACTTACAGTCGAGTTAGCGCAACTAACGCAGGTGGGGTTTGTCAAACCCAGTAGTACTACTCAAAATTATCTCGCTAACTCATTACTAACGGTTCGAGAATGTAAGGGTTTTCATATATGTTTGCACTAACGTAACAGACGATAAATAATAAAATTAAAAAAACGCATATAAGTAAAGCTTCCATGTTTTCTCTCACAAAAGAAAAAATGTAAAATAAGAGCCATGAAGACTCACCTTAGAATGTGTAACGAATGTTAAAACATATGTTGTCAGCTAATCGGGACCTAACAAGTTATAAATTTGTAAGTGTGAGTATAACGGTTTATACGACCCCTTATATTTTGTCACCATTATTTACATGATATTTTGTTTGAGAAAAAGCTATTATGTTTGGCAAGTTTACGTACATAATTCAAATTAAGAAAATGGAAGATGGTTATCTAAATCGAATTATGATTGAATTTGAGTTCGATTTAGTTCAGATTTTGATTTCTTCAAGTTGTATTTTAATACTGGAAAATTACTCTTAACATAAGTGAATTATAATGATAAAACATTTCAAATACTACTTATTCCAATATTTAAGTGACAAATTTAGCTTATAGATTCTTTAAAGAGTTTTTACTTTTCTAATATTGTTACATTATAGAAGCTTGATGGCATATTTACCTTCATTGATTTAGATGTCAAACTGGTATTTAATCGACAAGTAACAGCCATATCATGTTACATATGGAGACAAAACACATGCTTGTACACATTTGTGGTATGTACATTTATTTTATGCCTACACAGAACAAAATAAAGGACAAAAGAATTATTTAAATAAAAGGTTTATCGTTTACCGGTACTTAAATTCTCATAGGTTGGCTTTGTGGTTTCCCTTGATTCAATTTTTTTTATATTGTTGTTATGTTGAGACATAAATTATAATTATAAAAACCGGCATCTCATATCATTTTGATGCAAAATAACCAAGGTCGGTGAGTTTCCAACCGATTGCCGCGTGAATGACTTAATGTAACTTGATCATGACCAGAGATGACAATGAAATACGTTTGATACGAGTATTAATAATCACAGTCTAACACATGATTGTAAAATTCATGTGCCGTACCTGGTCCAACATGCATTATGTATTGAGTATACCCGTTAGTTTTGTTAAAATTAACTCTTGAGACTTTAAAATATATTTTACAGTTTTAATTTTAGTATAGTTTTATCACTAAATTAGGTATATAAAAACTAAAAATTAGTAAAATAGTAGATTATTCTATCGCCTAAGAATAAAGTAAAATAAAAGTTCAAATAATTTATAGTTATGGTTGCTAGTAAACTAGTATGTATTTTTCAAGTAATTAAATCGGGTTACATCAAATATAATATTTGTCTTATACCCACGACCACGAATGTTATAATTAAATCACATACATGGTCTCGTATACGAATTACGAATACATTACTCACTCCCCGATTAAGGTTCACTTATGACTTACCAAATGATATCATATTTAAAAAAACGATTTTTAGTCCAACTGATTAATATAAGGTACTTATGACCAGGGCCGAGACATTTTTATATAAAGGGATGCATCGGGTTTGGGCCCCCCAGTTAGCAGTTCATACTCCATAGCCCATAGCATAAACCAGGATGAAAAAAGATCGACCTGGTCACTACACGACTACACTGTCGAACATCTCAATTTTGCCCTAGCTCAGAGCGCTCCAACTCAAGTTCCAAGAGTAATCGATCGGCTCACAACTCACTACACCATCGATGATGGGGCGGCTGCGGCCAACGACCGGACACTCGGACCGTCGGAATTGCTGTAATCACGCCTGCGGGCTGCGGCCTGAGTCGCCTGACCAGGGCGCCTCATACGGGACTGTTCCACTTCTCCAGACGACCATAACGGACCTGGCTGCACCCAGGTCGACATCACCTAAATTAGACCGGTAAGCACAACAAATGAACGAAATTAACCCACAAACAAACTGTGTTCTTGAGGCTTTAAAGTTGAAAGTTGAGTTTTTCATTCTTGATAACTGATCGATTGAAATTGGCACCTAGCAACAAGCGAGATAGAGATTGAAAGTTTGAATTATTAAACCTAGCAAGTGGATTGAACTTGCATGGCTGCACTCAAGGCTCAAGTCTCAACTGCTCAAGGAGTCAAGGTTAGATTATTCTTTAATTTTGATGAATCTTGAATTTTGATTACTGATAAGTTGTTTCTGTTTATTGGTAATTGGTAATTTTATTTGGTAATTGGTAGTTTTATTTTTGTTTCTGTTTCTGTTTATTTGGTAATTGGTTGTTTCTGTTAGTGATAAGTTGTTTATGTTTTTGTTTCCGCTCAAGAAGTCAAGGTTAGTATTTGGTAATTGGTAGTTTTATTAAACTATAATGTCAAATCAATTTAGGAAGTGCCCTTTTAGTGTATCAAAAAAGGCAAAGAAGGCGAAAGAAGAAGTTTTTAATGAATTAATAAAATGATCACTACTTAAGTTTGTAACAACCACAACTACGAATATTACAAATCTTGATGACAACACTAATAAACATATAAATTTAGATGAACCAATAAACCTAGATGAGCCAACTAATTTAGATGAACCAATAATTCTAGATAAGCATAGAAACCTAGATGAACATAGAAATAGTGATAAAACTACAAATAGTGACGAAACTTCAAATACAGATAACGAACTTCCAAATTTAGTTGATCCAAGTCAATGAAATAATATTAGTAATAATCTAAGAGATCTAATTATAAAAAAGGCCCGATTAAAATTTATAGTTATAATTTTCCAAAAGATAAATATTCAAGAAACTTTAGTACTTCTATTTATATGCAAACATTACCCAATGGAGAAAAATATGAAAGAAAATGGTCGATTTTTTCCATAGAGTTTGATAGAGTGTTTTGCTTTTGTTGAAAGTTATTTAATGTGAATCAGTGTACAAGTAAATTATCAAATGAAGGTAGTAACAACTGAAATAATATGAGTAGAAATCTAAAAAAAATATGAAACAAGCAATGCACACATTACCAATACGAGAACATGGATGGATTTAGAGATAAGATTGACGAAAAATAAGACAATTGATATACAAGATCGAATAAATAAAGATAAAGAACATTGGAGAAATGTGCTAGTAAGAATTATTGTTATTATAAATATTTTGAAAAATAGGGTATAATTTCATGGATCAAATGAAAAATTTTTTGAAAAAAACAATGATAATTTTTTAAGTACTATTGAGATGATTGTAGAATATGATCTAATAATGCAAGAATATATCCAACGTATAAAAAGTAAAGACATTCATAATCATTATCTTGGACACAATATGTAAAATGAACTAATTAGCTTATTAGCAAACAAAATCAAAACAAGAATTATTAATAAAGTTAAGGAGGCTAAATATTTTTCAGTTATACTTGATTGTACACTCGACACAAGTCACAAAGAACAAATGTCTATTATCTTATGATGTTTAGATACTTCTTTAACTCCAATAGTTGTTAGAGAATACTTTATAGAATTTTTAATAGTTGATAATACAACAGGTAAAGGTATATTTGATGCTATTATTGAAGAAATTAATACATTAGGTCTCGATGTAGATAATATTAGGGAACAAGGTTATGATAATAGATCAAATATGAAAGGAAAACATCAAGGAGTACAAAAAGATTATTAGATATTAACCCTGGAGCATTTTACACACCATGTGGTGCTCATAGTTTAAATTTAGTAATTTGTGATATGACTGAATATTGTAAAAAAGCTAGTGAATTTTTTGGAACAGTACAACGTGTTTAACATTTGTTTTCATCAGATGGAAAATTTTAAAAGATAATGTTCCACATTTAACTGTTAACCCATTATCACAAATACGTTAAGAAAGTCGCATAGAAAGCAAAAAAGTCATTAGATTTCAAGCTCCACAATTAAGAGAAGCATTATTAGAATTATATGACGAATATGATGATGATGATGATGATGATGATGATGATGATGATGGTGATGATGATAAATATGATCTTAAATATAAAAGTGAGGCTAAATCCTTAGCTAGAACTGAATTAGGTAATTTTAAATTTTTATTAGGCATGGTTATTTGATATGATATTTCGTATGCTATTAATATAGTTAGTAAAAACTTACAAGCAAAAGACATGAATATTGATGAAGCTATAACTCAATTAGATAGATTTATTTGTTTTTTTAAAAAGTATAGAGATGATGGATTTGAAAAGACTATAAATACAGCTAAAGAAATTGCACTAGAGATGAATATAGAACCTACTTTTCATAAAAAACGTATTATTGGTAGAAATAAAAAATTTGATGAAAATGTTGATAATGAAACTTTGAAAACACCTATTGAAAGTTTTAGAACCAATTACTTTTATACATAGTAGACCAAGCTATCTTTTCACTTAAAAGTAGATTTGAGCAATTTAAAGAGTTTGAAAGTATTGTTGGTTTCTTCTTTACTATTAAAAAGTTAAAATCTATTAATGAAGAAAGTTTAAAAGAAAATTGTATTAACCTTGAAAATATTTTAAAATATGATGATGCTGTAGATGTTATTGGTTTAGATCTATTTCAAGAACTAAAAATGTTAAGAGAAATTATTTGAATTCCTCTAGTTAGCGTATAAGATCTTCTTCTATTCTACGACCTCCGAATAGGTAAGAGAAGGAATTCGGTTCACGAAATTATTTAGAATCAGATACACTAATTGATATACTGAATCATATTAAAAGTTTTAATTCTTTTTCAAATGCATATATTGCCTATAAATTTTGTTAACTGTTCCTGTAACTATTGCGTCCGCAGAACGAAGTTTTTTCAAATTAAAACTTACAAATATTACTTATGATTTACAATGTCACGAGAAAGATTAAACAACTTATCCAGTTTGGCTATTGAAAAAGAATTTCTAGAAGGATTTGATTATGAAAATTTTATTAATGAATTTGCATCATACAAGGCTAGAAAAATAAATTTAATATAAACATATATGTGTACACAATATATAATTAAAAAAAAATTAACTCCGCCAACTATAAACGTGTTAGTTTATTATTGCCGGTCCCAAGCCCGGATAAAAGAGAAGGGTTTTAATAAATTAAAAAAAACCTTATATTTTTAGTTCGATTGGGGCCTCAAAAAACGTTAAGCCGACCATGCTCATAACATGTAAATAAAAAGAAGGTTATGAGTTAAGTCTCACTCTGAGTTGATCCAGGGGGTGTCATCAACAATGAGTTTCATTCTGTGAAGGTGGGTAGTGTGGTCCCGACTAAGACTGAATAGATAGACCCGATTAAGATAACACATATCCTCCGAAGTAGTATCGTACGTTTACCTTTATAAAAATCATATTAAAAAGGTTTGTGCAACACATGTCAATTAGGCGCGTTGGAAAACATGGGGACTGGTTGAAATATCATATATCATGAATGACCACCGAAACGTTGACTTATATGTTTGACTTTAGACGCATTACTCCACCAATTAGCTTCCGCACAACAATTTTTCCCTGTATTCGCAACAAAAAAATTTATGGTTTTGAAAAATAGACCGGACCTGCGTTCCTACCAGTTTGACCGGGAACCGGACTCTAATCCGGTCTGGTTCGGTGCTTAAAACCGTTTTAATGTTGAACCAGTGGTCAGATTGGTTGAACCGGTGGTCGGACCGGGAACCGGACCGGTTGAACCCGATTTTTTATATATTATTTTGATTTTTTGTAATTTTTACATATATTTATAAAAATAGTTATAGTTTTATCCGATTCTTGTATACGGTCCGACCGGTTGAACCGGTTCGACCATCAGACCGGTAACACATATGGTTCACCATCCGGTTCGGTTTTAAAAACGTTAAAAAAATGTTTTGAAGATCCGCTATTCAAAGTTCAAAAGGATGCATATTTGTTAATTAGTATTTAGGCTAATCAGGGCTGGCCCATATGAATAAAAAGCCTAAGTCCCAATTCAGAGATGTACAAGTTGGGTTAAAGATGGTCAACGTCGATTTTGGTTACACTGGTTGGTTTGAGACCGGTTTTTGAGAGGAAAAAGTATGGCTTCTGGTTGAAACCTTTATAATGTTTATTATGTAACTCGACTTCATAGCATGCCTTTAACATCCGTCGTAGCAAAATTGTCTCATTCTTATATTCTTCATCATACCACAAGCATCATCATCACCATAATAGAGCATTTACAGTAGATTTCCTATCACTATTCATATAACTACAGTAAAATTTACTAAATTTTTTTTTCTTTTTTTTTATCAAATAGTACTTTCATATTTTTATCATTACATTTTCTTTTTTCTTCACTTACAATCATTTTCAAAATTATTTAAAAAAATTTATAGGGATAATATTTCCTTAAATATACAAATGAATAGTAAATTTTCTCTTATTCATTCATAACTATTTACAACCATTTTTTATAACATAGGAACCACACTAATACATTTATAGGAAATCTACTGTGAAATTATAGTTGATCACTACTTAGGATCTCTTCCTTTGGTGAAGAACAAAGACTTGATCACAACAACGAGTTACTAGACAACGAGGTAATTTATATGGGGCTTTCATTAATTAACTAATTTGTGTCGGTGTAACAATTATTATTATTTTTTAATGCCAGGTTAGTTGTTAGTAATTATTCACTTAAACCTTAAACCTCCAAAAAATACAAAACCTACCATATCTCCATTGACCACTAGACCAGAGATCATTAGCGTTTAACGATTATCTAATCTGACCTTTTAACCTCTTGACTTAGACAACTATATAACTTTTTAGATTATTTTTACATGCCCTTTTAGCTTGATAACTACAAACTTTTAACGTTTATAATTGCAATGTATAAAACCGATTAAAGATGGATGATTGAACAACTAAGATTCATTCCATATATAGACTGCTAATTTTTAAGCCTAGTTTTTAAAAGTTTGACCTGGAGCAAAATATCACTCACAAAAGCAAAACTGTTAAAAACCTGCATCAAAACATATTTTGGTAGATAAACAAAGATTAAACCCTCCAATATATACTTCACATCTGAGTTCATTATTCTACCTAACTAATATGTAATAAGCATCATGTTTATTTCATAACCGTGTAATATATTACTTCAGACATCTCGGGCCAACCCCGAAAGGTCAACATGACCATCACTAGTCTCGGGTTTGACCACCTTGGCAGGTGGAGGCGAATGCGGGTCAATGGGTACCTCCTTTTTGTAAGGAGGTGATGGTTTTAACTCTCTATCATATAGTTGAGGAGACCCAAAAATATTAAGAAACCCGTTTTTCATGTCTTCAGCAGCCTCAAATAAGCGCGTTATGTTGCCAAACAAGTTGCGTTCAATTGCTTCAATATCACTTCGTAGTCCTGGGAAATCAAATGGTGTGATTTGTGATGACAGAGAACCGTTTTTTATCTGCTCTGTTACATCTTCTTCGGTGTATTCCTTGTTAGATTGAACGACCTCCGATGGCCTGAACAGATGAAAAAACAAATTTTCCTTGTTATCTCTTAGATTAAGGATATCGAATGCTCTTGGTTGAAAGACTTCTATAAAATGACGCCAATCCAAGAACAATAAACATATAGTAGTATCCAAATTCAAAATTGATGAAGAATATTGAATACATGGAAATCTCAACAAGCTTCCTTCAACATTGTGACTATAACATAGGGGATTATTGGTATTAACTTGCAATGAAACTCTTATCTTGTTTCTAAAAAAATCGCATTCTGAGAGGCATGAAGAAAAACACCTCGGGCATTTAAGACAACGCTTCATGTACATGCAGGTCAATCTTGATTTAAAAACGCGTGATGTGCTCTTTGGTGTTTTGATGGCAAAGACCAAGGCACGAGGCACACACATCATAGACTAAGGTGCTTGTCTATGTACAACCAGCTTTATTTACAACCAGAAGTTACATCTCTCTCGTCTGTAATACATATCAAACATTCAAACCTATTTATCAAGTAAACCTTCCATAATTTCTTCATTGATTTGGTTATTTCACATATAAACCTCCTTCGGACCCTAACTTTGACCAGTTTAAACCCAGAACTACATGATGGTGACCTTTTTGACCCTAACTTGTCTTGGTAGCGCCTCGCCCCTTTTAAAACCAAGGGGTCATAATTGGTCAAGTATAGGATTTGGAGGAGCCTAATATGTAAAATAACTAAAAGAATGAAGACATAAAGAGTGGTGTACTTGACTAAAATGCTAATATTCAAAAAAGACGAGGGATGCAAATACTGCTTGTATTTGAAGCTGGTGTCATACCAAGATTCATATAATTGTATTCACTTATGTTTGCTTAGCTTTATAGTGACCTTTGTATGTTGCCAGTCGTCTATGTGCCTCTATGTAGTGCTATCTTGTTCCAATTATACCTTTCATTCGTGTTTCTGTTTTGGTAATTTAATACAATTATATTTGCTCCTATGATGCTTACCATCTCATATCATATTATATTTCTATGATGCTTTTCTGTGCAGGTCTTCCTATCGAGTTGAGGTCTCACTAAAAGCAACCTCTTTTTCCCTTGGGACGAAGGTATGGTTTGCCTACGTCCACTCTCCCTGGACCCTACCAATAGGGACACTATGAGTGGGGTCTACTTGATAAAGCTTTTGTTATTGTTGTATTTAGTTATGTTCGTATACTAATGTTATATGATTAGCTTAATACAAGTTCTTAGATAGAAAGAAATCTAGTAAGCTGTATATGCACTATTGCATTATGCCATTATACCTAATGTCATTAAACTATTTGCACTCCTACAATTAATTTCTCAGTGATCAGATAAGCACTAGAAGACCTAAATTAACATCAGATTGTAACCACAGAAAAACCCTAAGAACCAAAATAAATGAATCCAACATACAGTGATGCATCATATGTTCATATTCAACCTAAAAACATGATCATACAACGCAATTGAGGCTACAAACGAAAACGATTACCTTCCAACACAGTCCTTAAGAATTTGCTCGGTTTTCTCGCACTTTTTTATGAATTTTCCAGGCTCCACCTCCTCCGTTCTACACTGCGAAGAGATAATCTTTCTCATGGAGCATTGAGGTTCGGATCTAGGGTTCAGATCGTGATGCTTGTTGATTTCACCGGAGTTTCGATGATCGTCGTCGTCGTCGTTCCACACCCAACCCATAGTTTTTTTTAGCTTTTGCTTCTCGTGCAATCGAGAAACGTCGGTTTTTATCAGAGGGGTTTATTTTTGTGTAATTGCAAGTAAACCCTTATGGTTTCTAATATTTGATTTCACATGGTTTTAGCTGTTGGTTTTACCAGCCGAATAAGCTCGTTAAAAGCTTGAATCGAGTCAAATATTGTTGGGGATCGAAGATCTAGTTTGATCAATTAGGTTATGATTCGCAGCGGAATAGTACTAGAATTAGACGAAATTTAAGCAAGAATAATACGAATATTCAATCAAACAGTGACGGTTATAAAGAGAGAGTTTTCTGCAAAAGATAATATATTCATTCACTCATAAGCTTCGGC